>JAEQBH010009094.1:0-125989 GCA_016808115.1 Tetrastigma voinierianum | reverse complement strand
CATCATCACGACATGGACTCATCACTGGAAATTGGGAATTGCCAAATAGATTTTTGAAGTCTTGACATCATCGCGAACTCATGACATCTACAATCCTGGCTGTCGCGACACATCATCACGACATTTCCAAATAATAGCTAGGCATCACTTTTGGGGCTAAGTGCTTGATTTGTCACTAGTTTTAGGCTCAAGACCTCGAGCCTATAAATAAAAGCTTTTTTTGGGAGAAAAATACCTTCCAAATGGCTTTCATCAAGTCTTTATGCTTTTTGGGAAAGTTAAAGTCTCATTGTATATATTTTTCTTTTTCTTTTTCTTTTTATTTTTATTTATTTTTATTTTTCCTCTCAATATTTGATCATTTTTATAGGATTAGAGTAGTAATTTGATTTGGAATTTGAGCTGGTATTCATGTAAATCGGATTTCATTTATGTATGAATTTAAAATGAAAATCGAATTTATTATGGATATCATTTTTCTTCGCTTGATCGTTAATCCGAATGAATTCGTTTAATCAACTAGTTATTGTGATTTGTGATCCAGATTTGAAAGGCTAAGCTCCTTTTAGGAAGAACACTTTGTTGGGATTATTGATTGTAAAAGTTAATGTTGTTTTGGGTAAGAAAATTCGGAGCGATTTAACTGCATAATTCTACATTGAGTTATTCTTACACGTTGTTAGTGCCCAAAAAGAGTCAAGATCATTGTTATGATTTTCAGGTTTCCCTCTTAGTGACACAAAGTTGAGACTACCTGAGAGTAATGAGCAGTCACTTGTGGGTTACACTAATATTATTTGAACTAATGCACTGGGATTACTGATATCATCAGTGATTATCTTAACTCGCTAAGGCCTCCGGGTGACAACAGAGTGTGTGCCCAGGAGATCCACTTACCGACGAATATTCAATTCAAAGGTTTCACCTCAATTGGCAGGAATAACTTCAACCTAGTGTTAACAGATCTCTAATCACCTGAAGAGGAAATTTCGTCAAAAATCACAATTTAGACGCATTATTTGAGAGGCCGCATAAACTCGCCCAAAGGCGCAATTTCCTCAAACCAGCTAAATAGAAATGATTTCCTCAAACTTCTGTATAAGTAGCTCTTTCAGACCACTGCCTGTGAGATGTAAGGTGCCAAGTTACTCTTCGATCGCTTCAGATAAGTGTCAGTTTGGATAGTGAAATGTGTATAATTAGGAAAAATCCATTTCCAAACTAGTTTGCACTTGGATAATTCCAAGTTTCACACCCATTACTTTATCTTATTTGGAACTCGCAAAGTGATGGTGACAAAACTAATTTTCTTCCCTTGTATTTCAATCCAATGAACTCTCTAATCATGTACTTTAGAAATGTCATTAGTTTTTGATTTCTTTTTATCTACGAAGATAAATCTATTATGATCTTTGTAAATTCAAATAGTAAGGATCTTTAGGAGTAAGGGTAGTTAATCTTAAAATTTTTATAATCGATCACTGAATGATATATGATCTAAATCCAATCGATTACTCAGATGACACAGGCACTGCGAATATCTAAACCAAACCAATTTTCAAATGAAGTATTTTACATACAAGGCAAAACATATTCTTCATATTTTGGCTTACTTAACAAGTTTTTGTGCCATTGTCGGGATTGATTTAGTTAGTTTTTCGAAGCTATGTTTCAAAATTTGTCCAACAATCTGCATCAAGAATAAGTTGTTTTGTTTTCGGGTCTATGTCAAAAGCTCCAATGCTTTTTGGTGTCATACGGATCGAAATGAAAATGGAGTTTAAAGATTAATATTCTCACTAAAGAGAAAATTGCTAGTCTTTTTACTTTTATCAAAAATTTTGAAAAAATAGTTTTAACTACAAGCCACCAATCAACTCCCGACTTTAATGAAAACACATCATAATATAGTTTATGTATCTATTGATCTTATTTGATTTTCTGCAGTTTCCATTTCAGGAAATCCTCACATGCATAGAATACCAGAATCAGAATTGGTACCAATGGACACTGAACTGGAAAGGACACTAAAAAAACTCGAAGAAAGCTATATTTGTCAAGCAAAGGGTTATGGTGTGAGCGTAGGAGATACAGCAAACAAACACATTCCAGTTAAGGAAGTTGACAAACCTTAAGGGCAAAGAACTATGGAAGATTTTTGAAACTCTATTAGAGATGATTATTCCAGAAATGCTAACAATTTTGAGCTTAAGCCTACACTAATCACCATGGTCCCAGCGAAAATCACACCGGGTCATCCTAGTGAAAGACCCCAATGAGCACATGGGTAGGTTTTTAGAATGGCTAACATCAGAAGTTAAAATGGGTGAGACTTGATGATTAAGTTGTAGCTATTCCTTCTCCTTATGATACAATTGCAAGTCGGTTTGAATCACTCTCCCATGGATATGAACACTTAGGATGAGTCGGCTGGCATTCATGCTAGATTTTTCCCCAAATTTCCTACCAAAGAGGAGGAGAAATCATTATATTCATGCGTGAAGATGAAAGTCTCTATAATGCCTGGGAAAGGTATAAGAAGCTACTCAAGAGATGTCCAATGCATGGGATCGACAGATCACGTATGGATATTTTCTATCATGATATGAACCCACAGATCCAAAGGGATCATAGACAAACTTATCAGGGAGAATTCAAGAGAAAAAGTGTTGAAGAGGCAAATCAGTTAATAGAAGATCTTGCAAAGAGCACCTACAAAGCTCCATTTGAGACTTTAGTGGGAGTTGTGGATGGTGTCGAGAGGAAGTAGTGTGGGATAGAGTCGAACAAATGTCACTATAGAGTAAAACTGGGACTTTCTGACACAGAAGTCAACACGCGAGAAAGAAGCAAACTGGCTCACTTATCTAGTTGGAATAGTGGAAGATCAACAAGGTTTTGAATGATGAAGGACTTGCTCAAGATGGTCCTTATCAGTAGGAGGAAGTTCAGTTTATCAATGGAAATAGGAGTTACAACTTTAAGTCCAATACAAATCTTCTTACACACTACACACCTGCCTTGAGAAACCATGAGAACTTCTCATATGGACTTACAGCGTAGCAAGGACAGACTCGTTCAACTATCAAGAAATTGCATGTCAATATGGTTTAAGATAAGAACAACAGAATAACCAAAGTTAGTTGAGAATCGGGCTGATTAGTAGAAGGTCCCAAAGATTTCGGCAACATATGATAAGTTCTATGGGAGAAACAAAGACCGTTAACATATGAACAAAGCTTAAGCTAGTAGCATTCCAAGTAAACACAACCTGCTTTTCAAGCCACCACAAATGCCTCTAAAAATATGGAGATGTATAGGTGTACTGCCCTAGCAATGCAGAACTGGGCCAAAGGATGCCTTCCCAAGCGATACTAAGAAGAATCCTAAAGACTGTATGCTGGGTTGACTCTAAGGATCGTAGAGAATCGAAGAAAGAAGAAATGAAAAGAAAAGACCGAGGAAGAAAATATACAAATTTGAGAAGAAATAAAGTGCAGTACAACTGGAAGTTATCAAGAAAAGCAGAACAAACAAAAGTGCAAAAGCACACTCGAGGAGATCTAAGAAAGTAAGAAGAGGTTCAGTTTCTTACAAGCCCAAGTCACATTCCCCCCAGAGGCTACGTAAAGCCAAAGTAGAAGAGCAATTCTAAATTATTGAAAATGTTCATGAAAATAAGAGGTTAATATCCCTTTTCGCAGGTACGGGATCAAAGCCCCACATACTAAATTCATGAAGGATATACCGAAAGGTGAAAGAAAATTGTCATATAGTTAGCCCGACAAGAACTCACGTAGTGTAGTTATTTGGGAGGTCTTTACTAGTGACAATACAGACCACACCTTACTTATTCCTCGCACCATAAAGGAATTAAACTGAGTTAATCGTGTGATTTAGAAAGCATCAACTTGATGCCCTTATCTATAATCAAAATACTAAGTTCGGGGAAGATTACTCCCACAACCTTCACCCTGCAGGTGGCTAACAGAACCTTAGCTCAACCTAAGGGCATTCCTGAGGATGTGCTTATCAAAGTGGGAAAGTTCATTATTCCAACGGGACTTCATGGGTTATCGATATCGTAGTTAAGACGAACAAGTCCCACATCCTAAACATCTTCCTTCCTACAGGAGTAGCTTGGATAGATGTGAAGAAATGAGAGCTTACCGTGGTTGGAAATGAGGCTGCACTTCAATCTCAATCGAGTTCAAACAATAGAATTTGATAATAATCGATTATAAGATCAGTAAACAAAAGTTCCATCGCTTTGAACTCCGATGAATGATTGTAAGATTCAGGAGTTCAATGAATGAAAATGAGATGAATTTCCAGCACTTGATTATCTTGATGCTGGGGTTTTGAAATCCTCTAATTTGAATTAAAAGAGGCGTGACTCAAGACACAGAGCGCAGAAAATCCAGAGTTATGTGCCGGTGTTTCGTGGCGGAATACAAGCTCAAAGGGCTTAATTTTAAAAAGAATTACTCGGATATTTAGGCATAAGCTTTCTGTCAGTACCCAAGCTGCTTATTATATCACCGACTTACGTGAGCACAAGGAAATGTAAACCATGAAATTTCTCGTAGATATATAAGGGAACTATCAAGCTGTCTATAAGATCTGGAAGGAATCGCCCTTCCATATGTATGCATAAAATCCAATCGATAGAAAATGCAAAGACCTCCATCAACATCAAAGAAGACTAAATCCACAATGAAAGAAATTTGTTAGAAAAGAAGTGTCGAAATGGTCGAACGTAGACTTTATATATGCAACTGCCACAAACTTCTGGGGTAAGCCCAAGCCTACGTGGGTTCCCAAGAAAGGTGGATTCACTGCGGATAAAAATGAGAAGATCAAATCGATTCCTACAAGAACTGTGACAAGATGGAGAGTGTGCATTGATTATAGAAAATTGAACACAACAACCAGAAAGGACCACTTTCCCTTATCCTTCATCGATCGGGACGGGAAAGGTTGTCCGACACCCTCTTACGGCGTTTTCTTGATGGATATTCAGGGTATAATCAAATTGTCATAGCCCCTAAGAACCAAGAGAAAACTAATTTTACATGTCCTTATGGCACCTTGCTTTTAGAATTATATCCATGGAATTTCCACACTAGCTAAAGATTCCAGAATGATCCTAATAAGAGGCCATAAGTATACTCTCCTCTATCGAGAATGGCGAACTTTCGTTTGCCACCAATTACTTTCTGATACCTCAAGCCGTACTCAGTCATCACCCGCCGGGCAACCTGAAGGCAACAAGGAATAAATTCAGCATAATCAGACATCCAAGATGATCTGAGGCTCAGCCCAGCGATATTTCTGCACCATTCCTATGATGAGACTATCATCTACATATAATCGATAATCCATAGTGGGTTGGTCAAACATAGTAGGTCTTCACACTAGCTACCTTAACAAGCCTCTACAGGTCAACTCTAATCAACTCATGATTATAGTTTATAAGATCCATTTCTTGATCCAATCGAGGAGTATGACATGTGCTAGTATGTCCGGATTAACAATGTCCAGTCTTAATCCTATGACTAGGGATAATTTAGATATTAACATAATTGCACATGATAGGAATCTTATTATCATGATCTCATCATGACTTTCACTTATGTTACGTATCATGGACTTTATTAATTCGATTAAAGATCTATATCAATTCAACGTATGAATATCAAATTAAAGAAGAAGCCTTTAATAGTAACTTGAGACGTACAAAAAGTGCTAAGGGCGATTGCCTTGAGAGAACTTCTCTAACAAAAGTGTTATTTGAATCTAATAGGAATAATGTCTTTGTGGGAAAAGGGTTTTGTAATCAGGGGCTCTTCTTGCTCATTGTTGCTAAAATTATGAATGGAAATGCCTCTTCTTCTACTTCATCATTGATCTTACATATTCGTGACGTTAGATTCGATATGTTAGAAGGAACACATTAAAAGACGCAATTCTAGATCTTATAAATAATATTGATTATTCTTCCTTAAGTAAATGTCAAATATAAATACTTCTGTTTAATTAAGACATGTAGGCTCAGCTTTCTAGAGAAACAAAATTATTTAGAACCCGATTCATTCCGATCTAGAGATCTCAAACAAACTATGAATGAGGAGGTAAGTGGAAACACAAAAAGTAATCTCTTTCACGATGATTGTCTTAGGTCCACTAAAGTTTACTTGCTTAGAAATAAAGATGAAGCATTTGATATGTTCTTAATCTATAAAGCTAAGGTAGAGAATCAACTTGATAGGAAAATCAAGAAGATTAGCACTAACAAAGGTGACGAATTTATCCCACTAAATGTTTATCGTGAAAAGGAAGGAATAATTCATGAAATCACTCATCCCTATCCACTTGAGTCAAAATGGAGCCGCTGTTGAAAGAATATGACTTTAAAGAGATGATGAATTCCTTGCTTATCAATGCTTTTGCTCCTATACTTTTAGTATGTTATATTATCTCAAGATGTAATCTACATACTAGAATTCCATACAAGAAAATTGGTAGGACACCTTATGAGTTGTGGAAAGATCATGCACCTAACCTGAAATATTTAAAAGTGTGGGGGTGTCTTGCCAAGGTTATGTTACCTAATCCTAAAAAGAGGAAAATAGGATCACAGACTTTTGATTGCATGTTTATCGGGTATGCTAGTGTACCAAGTTGCTTATAGATTTTGTTTTGAAAAGTGATGTTCTAGAATGCAATACTATTATTGAGATAAAAAATGGCCTGAGCTTTAACATTTTTCCACTTTCCGAGAAAATTTCGTACTCCACAATAAGTGGATGATATAGCAAACCAGCACTATATGATGTGCCTATTACCATGGATGTTAAGGAAAAGCTCTCATGATGAGTTGAGAATAAGTAAATGTGAAGAACCTCTTTGAGATGATTTTTATACTTATTTGATTGAAAATGAGTTGTCTTCTTTACTCAAGCTGGTTTCTTCCCTAACGATTTAAGCCAGAAAGAATCTATTAAAAACCTAGCTTGATTCTATTTAAAAATCACTTATTAGCCGATGGTCACATAAAACCTATTGTTTACAAGTGATCTTTAAAAGAAAATATTTCCAAAATGGTTCTAATGAAAAGTATAGTTAGGTTAGTAGCCAAAGGTTTTTCACAAAACAATATCACTATTTGATACATTTTCATGTTACTGTGGATTTCTTCCATTTGTATTTTGATTTCTTTAACTATATTCAAAACTTTTTATCCATCAAATGGATGTTAAACAAATACTTAATAGATAAGAACTTTAGATATACAATGCATGAAGGGTGTAATACAATTATCGAAATGAAGTTGCAATTATAGTTCTATATATTAAAAGTATTACAACCTCAAACAAAGATATGGAGAAATTTGATAATACTTAAGGAATATGGTTTTATCGGTGGATAATGATATTACAAAGTGCATAAATAGGAATGTAACATTAATATATGTGATGATATGGGTCGATTTTGGCATTACTCAGGGGAAAATCAAGGAGATTTTGGTATCAGTCAGACATGAAAAGATATGGGTGAAACTAAGGTAATTTTAGTGTCAAAATCATATGGATGGGGTGATAGTAGAATGCTATCACAAGAACATTATGTTGAGAAAATATTTTCAAGAGGTTCGACATTTCGATGCCAAACCTAATACGAAAATTCTCATGAAGAACACTCATTTAATGAAAATCATGTTATCCTAAGGGTCAATCTGAGTATGCATAGATATCGAGAGTCCACGAATTACAACTCTTTTTCTGCATCGAATAGACGCCCATGAAGGTGGGATTGGCGCATGATAACATAACCCAAATAATGATCACTAGAATGCATTAGCCAGACTAATGAAATATTTAAGGGGTGCCATGAACTATGGTATCCTATATAGTGATTTCCACCTGCTAGAAGGAGTAAATGACTGTACTGATCTAAGATTCAAATGAGATAAAACCACCAGGTTATATCTTTAATTTGGGGAGGTGGTGTCGTCGCTTGCAAAGCCTACCTAAAACAAACCTATCGCATCTTCAACATGATAGCTCTTGAATCCGTTGGTAAAGAAGTCGATTAGTTGGGCTGAACTCTTGTTAGGGAATTTCGAATGCAAACACCTCTTCTGTTCATGCATCAGGATTTCTAAGCAAATGAGTATCGACAAAAGTGAATAAAAATATTTCACCGGGAAAATAGACACATCTCTACCATGACATACAGAAACCATGGTTGAAAAAGAATAAACATTTTTATTACCATAAAGTCGAAGTGAATTCGTCGATCCTCTGACTAAACCCTTAGAAGGAAAATTGATTTTGGAAATATCGAGTGGAATGGGACTTAAGCCAATATGATATTAGCAGTGATGGGAACCCAACCTTTGTGATTGGAGATCCCATGAAGAAGGTTCATAGCTAACACTTGCTGACCTTTCTGAAAACCCAATAAAATTGTCCTTTCCTATGGTGTGTTATGGTGCTAGACTCGCATATTTTGAGAAGTCGAGCTATACTCTTAATGATTTATTATCCCTTATAGTGGTACATATAATGTAGTATATGTGATGAAATCACCTATGTGAGTGTGGAGTTATCGCCTCCCCGCAAATATTTTAAGCAAAATTCTGTAGCACTTATGAAATGATCATCCACATACTCATCTCACAATGACGTTGAACAACAAGATTCGTGATGTGTAGTGTTGACTAAGGTCCATAATTTACAATCAAGAGTACTGGGTTCATAGAAGCTATAAACTTCACCAATATCAGGTGAATAAATCTTATTCATCTATGTTTGGTTCATAGTTCATTGAACACCAAATTTAAGGCTTTACACCTCTTCTATGATACAAGAAAATGATTTAATTCAAACTTTTTAAAACTGTGTACTTTTAGTATTGACAGTTTTTTTCAAAAAGAACCTTGTCCCACATTGGAAAAGAATAAATTTTTTTTTGGGTTTATATACTAAAACACTTTTATGGGCTGCACAAGCTTCGAGAAGAGGGGAGGCCTCACAATAAGACAAGAAATGCAAAATAAAGTTCGATTTCAAATTAAAATCGACATTCTCCCCACCCTCCCTCAAGAGATCCTGCAAGAAAACACTTTTACCCCAAAAAAAAATATTTGTTTTATTTTGTCAATATGAAACGGTTTTCTACTGCTTAAAACTCAAACCTGCCTGCCCCCAAATCTTTTAGTAAATTCTTTAGGCGTTTCTCTTCAACAACTATTTTAAATTTAAATTCTTAATTACAACCTTAATTCCTAACAACTATATTTTCATTTAATACCAAGCCTTAATTACCAATAGCCATATTTTGAATTTCAAATCATTAGTTATGGTTTGTTTTCCTATAAATTTCTGAATCCTGGCACGTGAAAATACAGCAAAATTTTTTTCTTAATCATCTTATTTGTTGTTCATGTTCCGTAGTCTCTTTGAAGAGTCATTTAATCCTAGGGAACAAATTCAGAAGAACGTTATTCTAAACACGACTTAGCTTATCCCGGCCTCTCTTTATGTTTTCTCTCTAGAGGCTTTACGCCTGTGTTTCGAGATCTCCTTTCGCCTACTACTTATCTGAACTATTGACATCCAAAATCTCATAATTTACACATATACAAATAAAGCGTGAGCGTTAATTTGGTATTGATGGACCGTAAGAAATAAACATGTAATTATTAATGCTTTGAATTTCATATCAATACGTTAATAGTCTGAACCATATTGATTCTCACATTTGGACAATCCATCAATACATTGGCATACAACATAATGATGATAAGAAAAACATAACTTGATAAAGATATACATAATAGTTAGATGCATCTACTATCTTTGATATATAAACACAATTAACAATGCATACATATTACTAACATTCATGTTCATATGATAAAGGCAACATAATCTTTATGATCCTCAACTTCTATAACAATGAGCCACAATAAGAAACAAAATAATTAATATTTTATTATCTATAGCATCTTTACTATGTGAGCAATTGGTATTAATTTAAATAAAATAAAATACTAATTAAAACAAATTACATAGATAAATGTACACTATTCAAAGCTGAAAATTATGCATGATAAGACCACTTTGCTATTGTAAATAATGCTTGATAATATATTTTCACGTATTTATTTATTTATTTAATAGTCTTTAACAAAATGAATTTCTTTAAAGAATAACCAAGCTAACCTTTCTAACAATACTAGTGCAGCACATTACATCCTATGAGTCATTATAGTGTCACACATTGCATCATATAATCCCTTTTCCACACACTTTAGCATTTTTCACGCCAGACATTGATTTGACAGTCTCGTAGGATAATCCTTGTTCCATGTATCGTAGCTTTTTTTTTTTTTTTTTTTTAATATTAGACAATGATCATAATCTGTCACGATTAATGATTAATTAAAATATAATTTATTTTTGTACATAGTTAAAACACTAAATAGTACTGCAATCTGCAATCATTCAAAGTGATGACATCTGGAAACAGAAATGAGAGGCCCACCCATTTTATTAATTAAATAGGAATAACATAAAGCATAAGATAATCTGATAACCTATAAAATATTGTTTGTTGAATCTCTCAAATAATCAAACTCATTCAAGAAAAATCATGAATTTTCTAAACCCCGTGCCTTAAACATATGTTAAAATATTCTGAAAAAAAGGAAAAAGTTTAAGATTCTATAATATTTAAAATATAATCCAGAACACACAGGATCTTCCATTTCATAATAACTCAAAATGAATATTCAATTTATATGATATTCACTGTATGAAAATATGGGTCATTCTGTTATTAACGTGATCCAAGAACATGATAGACTTTAGAAACTGATTAATGTCTTAAATTTAATATTTTTTCAGAATTTCTCTGAGAAGTCATGTATTTAGATGAGAGTTTTTCATAGAAACTTTATAGGAGGGAGAGAACCCTATATGAGTGGGTTTTTTTTTTAAATTTTTAACCACTACCATCAACTAAGTGGTGCATCCCATGCCATTGAATTTCGATAAAACTTTTCAAGGCGAAAATCATAAAATATAATTGAACTTTTAATAATTATTTTATTAAATTTTTTCATTTGAGTCACATAAAATTTATGATGGGTCTAGAGGAGTTGTATGTTCTTAGTAAAAGCATATTTGAAAATAGTTATCCACAAGGAAACATATCAGGAAAAAATAGAAAGCCGAATGAATGTAAAGGGTCTCAAATAAATGTAATTTGTTTTAAGAGTATACTTTATAAAATATTTGCGTTTTTATTTATATTTTCTATATTTATATGTGAAAGCGCATATTTCATGCTTAGCCCATGTGGTAGAAGACTAATGTTTCAAGAAAGCAATAATATAGGGAGAAGTCTCACGTTCTAATCATCAGGGGAACAAATTTTTACTCGTATTGTAATCGCTGTGTTAGTGAATGAAATTAATAACATTCATCGAATAACTTTTGTTTAGAATTTATGAATTTAGTTATAATAAATCAATGACATTCAATGAATAATTTAATTCGAATGACAATTTGGGAAGCCAAAAAGAGCCTGCATTCCAAAAGGTCGCCCTCCTTTATATGCTGTCATTTTATTTATGTGGGGTTCAAAGTAGTCATCGAGTCTCTCGAAGTTTTCCTTCCTTCAGTCCTTTTGCCTGGATAAATGCAACTGTATCATTAGTTCATCTAGAGTGGTGGCAATGTGCTTTTATTGACCACTTGATAATCGTTACCACAGAGTAAATGCTCGAATCTCAGCATTTAGTGAGAAGCACTGTCTTAAGGAAATTGTGAATTTCACAAGACTCGCTTGTTCACTACTTAGGTTTTATTTCTCCTTCATTCTCTATTACTTCACTTTTGGTTTTTAGTGTTGTTTAGGCTAATCATCTTTATGCAAGTGTAGATTTTTCTAACAATCTTAAGACAAATTTGACTCCACAAGAAATTGTTGATTGGTTTGGTTAGGGAATGTCGATTTGTCACACCATGGGAAAAAAAATCTTAGAATCAGTAATAAATAAAGATTTTAATAGCACTCAGAGAAAACAAACTGTATTTAGTGCTGGAATAGCCTTATTGTAGAAACAATTCTTTTGCCTTTGAATATAAAACAGAAAACCTTGAAACAAACAAACATAATGCTTATTAAACAGGGGAAAAATCATCAACCAGATTAATAATGGGCCTTTATATAAGAAAGAGAAAATAATTTTTTTTTGTTTATTAAAAACAAATTCGATTTGTGCTTCTTAAAAAAAGAGAGAAAATTTTGCCAGTTTCCAAGAAAATGACATTGGAACAATTGAGTTTATCCTTTCACACAAGGTAACCTATGTATCTTTTGGAAAATAAAATAAAATAAAATCCGGTAGTTTAAAACGACTTTGGTGGAAAAAAAGATTGGATATAAAGGAAAAATGATTGGTAGAAAAAGGGAAGGAACCAATTGGAGGAAGGTTATTTGAAAGGAAAGTGTGCTGAAAACCATAATTTTTCTTTTTCAAAATAATGTTGGAACAAAGATCGAAGAAGAAATATACTTTTTTTTTAAGAAAAACATTTGATTGGAAAACTAAACATTTCGCAACCAAACAAACTACTATTTGTTACTGGAAAATCTTTGTTGTTACAAGGAGTTAATCGATTTGGAAAATCCTTGTTGCAAACAAAGTATAAGGACACAAGTATAGAACTCAGATCTTGTGTAAAAGATCCACGCCTATTGAGAACCTAAACCTTGTAAGCCTATAATTAGAGATCAGGTTGAATTATCGAATCGTACATTTTCTTGAATATTTTGGAAATAATATTTGAATCCAATAATGGTGTTGTGACCGAATTTACTTAAGTAATGCAGGTATATACTGAGAATCAAGAATAGCCTTCATGGAAATTTCAAAACAATGGTTAGTACCAACCACAATGGACCTGAGTTTATAACATGGGGAAAAAGTGTGTGAGGTCATCCAGCAACAATTCTTAAACACGTTTCCAGTGGACCAAAGCCTATACCTCCAATATCGCATACATTGTGATTATTGGTAAAGCACTACAAAGATGATAATGGTAAGTCTATATATTAATTAGACATATTATCACATTAACTATCTATTCAGGTTATCTCTTGACTATGTAACGCCTAAGGATAACATTGTGGATCCGCTTAAATCAAATGCTGAAATATAGAAAGCAAGAAACATCAATGGCGGAATAAGTAGACTTAAAGCTCGCAAAAGAATAAGTGATATGGCTGATACCTAACCTAGTTGGACTGATCCAAGATCTAGGTTCAAAAGGGACAACTAAACCTGTAAAGATCTAAGTTACATCACGCAGGGATCTTCCTTGGTTCATTCGTATGACGAACAGCGATGCTCATATGGCGGTTATTACGTTTTAATGATCTCTATAGTGGAAAGAGTTGAACATGAGCTTTACCTTAATTACAGATCAATGTAAGAGTGAAGTGAGGCAGCTTCAAAGGGAATTGAATAGGACACAATTCCTATTAAACTCTTATAGAACCAAGCCCATGTCCATGGTCAAAATGGACATAAAATTGAGAACTGAAATGTGTTAAGCAGATTCCGTGATATACTTCATCGTTTGGCACAAAGGGTACTCAGCTCAAGGACATCACGCCACCATGAGCAGTAGGAAACGACATTTTTGCCAAGGAATGTTCAAAGGGTAACACTCTACCTCCATGTGTTTCAACCACGGCTCTATCACTAAAGCCTATCTCATCTTAAACAATAATTAACCCAAAAGTGGAATTACTGAAATGAGCGAATGAAATTAATGACATTCACTGAATAACTCTTTGTTCATAATTCTATGAATTTCGTGTATGAAATTAATATCTAATGAATAATTTAATTCATGACATTCAATGAATAATTTAATCTACGAGATTCAATGAATAATTCTTATTTGAATTCAATGAATACTGAATTTAATTAGAGTTTTGAACCCAAAGGCTTTCTAAGATTCCAAAAGGCAAGATCTCCTCATACAAAGGTTTCGGGGTATTTCGTAGGGGGTTCCCAAAGGTCATCACTGAAGCTTTCTCTTCATTTGTCCTTTAGACAGGATAAGGCAAACACATCATCAATTTGCCGGAAAGTGGCGATAATGCCTTCATTCACCACTCGACAAATCGTTTATCCTTTATTGTGACGCCTGTGGGAATCTCGTTGACTAGTGAGAAGGCGAATTTATCTCACAGAACTAGGAATCAAGACTCTGCTTGTTCATTACTTAGGTTTATCCTTCACTCTCTATTACTTGATTTTTGGTTTTTGTTTTTGGTGTTGTTTAGGCTAACTATCTTTATGCATGTGCAGATTTTTCTAACAGTAACTAAAATATTTAACTGAAAATTTTTTTTTTACATGTGAAATAGATGCCATCATAAAAATTTTCACTAATTTTCGTTTTTCCATAATAATTTGTTGTTAGAGTAAATAAATATTTTTATATGAATTGCAATATAAGTTTTCCTTGCCTTTTCCTCACATGCATTATAGTCTTAATCAAAATAAAGAAAAAATGCCCATCATGCCAGGTTTCATGACTTCCTTCAATGTTTCAAAAGTGACAAACATATGGAAGCGATTGTCTCTGCTTAGCTCTAATGAATAATTTACTATATTATAACCTGTTTTACTGTCAAAAATAAAGAAAATAAAGCCAAAATAATGATACAATTTAAAAGAATTTTTTTTTTGTCCTTTAGATAAATTAAATAAAATGAATATTGAAATTTATATGGGGGCGAGGCATAAAGTTAGTGCATGTTACTTGTTTTAAAATTATTCATGAAAAATATTTTGATTCTAATAAGGATCATATAATATAGCCGACTTACTCATACTTTATGTAAAACTGAGTCATGAAAATAAATATAAAAAAGAATTCATTCAGGCCCATAAATTTGAAATGATTCTTTGATATGACTTTTCCTATTTAACTGATTTTCATATTTTTATGGCATATATTCAAATAACTTACTATCCCTTATTTGATTACAATATTAAGATGATATTCCATTTATATATTTAAGATATTGAGAAACTGATATCAATTTATACATATATTTGCATGAAGAATTTTTAAAATTTTTTATTTATTTACATAAGTACAAAACTATTGGAACTCGAGATATCTCAGAAATCTATGATTTGACATAATGGAAGCAAAACATAAAAAATCATGAAATAAAAAATGATTTGCAAACATACTAACTGAATAAAATCGACGGCGAATTTTTCTATGCATTAACCGACGGTGTGTCCGGACCACGTAGCACATGGCTCCACAACAATCCAACGCCTACTTTTCAAATCTAGGGGACTTGTAGAACAAAGAGGAATTTGTAGTTTTCTTTCCCTTGAAAATTATTTTGCAACCCCAAATTAAATATAATGTTGTATTTATAATAGGGGTTAGTGGGCCGTTGAATCCACTTATTGTTTCAAATGGAGACTAGCCCATATAAGTTCAATGGTCTAATTTGGATTAAAACTAATTTGCTTATTTTAGCTTAGTTATGTAACATCTTTCTACTCATAGCTAAACTTAGTATATGGATCAAATACAAATTTCATAACACCGGTCACTTACAAATGGGTTTGCCTGGTGGGACCTATGGTAATTTTCTAATTTTGGTTCTCATGGAATTAACTCTGCACATAATTCAATTGGACACTCAAACCACTATAGTAGATTTAACAAATTCAATAAAACTTCTATTCCAAATCACAATGGAAGATTACCACGCCCTATTAATCACTCACACCACCTCCCCATGAATCAATATTTGTAATTTCAGACATTATACTAAAGAATATCTTAGGGTTACAAGCTTACATTTTAACTTGATCATGATTGTAAGTCTGACCTAAACTCAAATGGGGTCGCCCTAGCAAGGGGAAACTATGATCAATCACCTTTGCTACACTGTGCAAGATGCCGCCTCATAATTGTAATAACAAGGGCCTCATATCTAGTCAAAGCAAGGTTTTATGAGTTGGAGCAATTAAAAAGTCATCCAAGATCACTTTAAGTGACTATCAATAATAGATGGTGATAAGCATTAGCGTGATGTGTAAAATATATACGCCTATGTGAGCAAGTGCACGCGTCGTATCAAGTAATATATCAAAATTTGGCACTATATCGATCCACTGGGAGAGGCGTACATCAAATTAGCCTTCAATATTATCCTGGATTTAGTTTTGAATTGACAAATTAACTAATGCACATATTAAACTAAACTAATTATCTTAGTAAATCACCTGTTAGAGATCAAGGCTTTGTCTCCCGCCACTTTTGGATGGATTACTACCTGAAAATTAATAGTCACCTATTCAAGAATCCTATTGATGGCGGGGTGATCGCATTCCACGATACCCTCTCTCGAGGTAAATCCGCCTCATCTCGCTAGTAGGGTTGAATGATCTCTACCCCCAACCCAATGCTCTGAAACGCTTTAAATGTTCTAACTTAATCGCACCCTGACGGATATCTCTATTTATCGACCACCGTGGTCATTTATTCGATTCCCGCACTCATCTTCGATCTCTGATACCCAAAGAAAATCATGCCACGTCGCTGCACGCATGTATATAAATCACAGATATAGTAGATATCAACAAGCTGGGCAAATAATCTCTAATAATATAAAATCAAAAAATCTTAATTCATGCAATCGCAAGGTGGTTCAACAAAACCTCAGATGTGAATCTAGAACATAAATGATTATAAACGAATCAATTTATAACCCATCGCAGTTTTTCGTAAAAGCAAGAAAATACAAAAGCGTGTTCGCCCTTCCATCGATATAGTCATCACGCTATGCTTTCCGTGCCCTCGCTTTCAGACGCTTTTCCGATTTTTCCTCGATTTATAGTCCCTTTGCTTTTTAACAATGATGTTCAAGGTGAATCGCGACCGGACGACGCTGAGATGTTACGACGCTGAAGGCGCGACCGCTGGTCACTCACAAATATCATTTTTTCTCGCTCCAAATGATCCCAAAATCGCCTGCTCCACTCCGCTTATTCAATAAAAATGCAAGAATCAACATTCGCTATAAAATGCGTATTTAACTATAAAATAGATCTAAAACCATAAGACAAACGCGGATATGGCATGAATATTTTAGGCACTCATCAAATGGTCATAAGGAGCACCTCAATATGACAACCTACTCCCCTCAACTCTCCAACGACTTGTGGTTATAGTCACGTGAGATAGTACTCTAGGGGCAAACGCCTGAATGATAGTATATGATGATTCAGTACTTAAGCCTGCTTCACTATGTACCAAGTGCCTATTGGTATAATATCTTAGAGACCCACTCTAGTAGCTGTGATAACCTACTCTCAATAACTGGGCAAATATTGTATCACAACTACTTATGAATTGCCAACATCCTTGAACCATCGTGAACAACCTCAAATGCGATGAACCCTTATTTGTGCCCTCTGTGCATCCACATGCACCTAGGCATGTACAATGTGCTTGAGCTATGCCTGAATGAACACAATAATCTGAAGTAACTGAAACACCAATTTTCTTAATGCAAACTAATTACATTATAAACCATGAAACTAAAAACTATAGAGTACGTCATGAGACCTATGTTGTATACATGAGAGTCAAACTTTTTAATCTTAAGTGTTTTAGTAAAAGTATCTATTAGGTTATCCTCATATTCAATCTTTTCTACTATGATGTCTCCTCTCTACACAATCTCTTGAACTAAGTGATATTTCCTTTCAATGTGCTTCGCTTCCTTGACCCTGGGTTCTTTCTGCTTTTGAGAAACAACCCCACTAATATCATAGTACAAGATCATAGGATCAACAGCTTTAGCTATGACTCCTAATTCCATTAGGAATTTCCTATGTCAAATCGCTTCCTTAATTTCCTTTGATGCTATCACTTATTCAACTTCCATAGTTGAATCAATAATACATGATTGTTTGATACTCCTCCAACTGATAACTACTCTACTCAATGTAAAAACATATATATAGGTGGATTTCCTTAAATCCATATTTGACTGAAAGTCAGAATTAGTATATCCTATAGGGGCCAACTCATCGCCATCATTAACTAGCATATAATCCCTCGTTCTCCTTAGGTACTGAAAAGCCTACACGTCCAATGTTCCCCTACTTGGATTAAATCGATACGCATAACTATTCCAATCGACAACATATATTCGGGTCTGGGGCATAACATTATATTGAATGGGACTTAAGAGTGCAAATCTTCATATACTATCATTGAGAGTCAAACACTTTAGTCTTAAGTGCTTTAGTAAAAGGATTTGCTAGGTTATCCTCATATGCAATCTTCTCTACTATGATGTCTCCTTTCTACACAATCTCTCAACCTTTCCATCTACTCATTTTCAGACACCCATTTGCAAATAATGGGTTTTAACCCCTTACGCTAAATCTTCAAGAGTCCAGATATTTTTAGAATACATGGATTCTAATTTTGATTTCATATCCTCTTTCCAAAAACTGGAATCCTTATCATTAATTACTTCATAATAATCAGTGGGAACATTCTCATGTGACTTGGGGATTGTCAAAGATGATTCTCCCCATCAATGTGAACTTAATGTGGTCTGATTCATGTATCTTATAAACTTAATAGGTGGTCTGATTCACATGTAGCCCGTAGGGTATTTTAAATCAACAAAATTTATAACCTAATACCTCATACTACCGTAGCATTGCTACTATAGTATAACAACTCTAGGATCATCAACAGGGATGGGTTTTCTTCGTAGAAATGACTAATACTGAGGTTTACACTGGTGATTGTAATTGGATATCAAGTTGACAAAAGAGTGGGCTTTGGTTATTGAAATCATACAAAATGAAGCAAAATATAGAAAGAATTTTGCGTAATTAAAACTCGGACTTGGGTTCCTTAAATGAGGGTTCTTGGTTTTTTTTCCCAGATGGAGGATAGTACACGTTACTCGAACTGACTGGGTTTAGCTATGAAACTTAACCCTCAATAACTATCCTTTGAGAATGGCATTCACTGTCCATTAATGCTCTCAGTCAGTTAATGAGGGGTTTTAGCCTCTCATCCTTTGAGAACGCATCCTCTAAGAACGCATCCTTAGAGTGTGTTTGGCTAGTGAGAAAAGAAAAGAAAATGAGAGAAAATAGGCAAACGGAGCTGGTTCGACAAGCCCAAAATCAATAGAAAAATAATATAAAATCCAACCGTTTTAGTGTTGTCGGGCATTATATGACCACCAAACAATACAAATGACCAAACTGACAAAAGCAAGAAACTATTACATAGGGACAATCGGGGGAAGAAAACAGAAAAGAGAGACAAAAAGTCAAGAAAAGGATGGTAGGAGTACGAAATTTCGTAGGGGTTGCAAAATTTCGCAACCCTTGCGAAATGGTTCTCTGTTTTCTGCTTTCGAGGTTCTTCCTTATGGTTCTGCAACTCAGAGTTCCAATTGATTTCTTCATGCCCGAGCAATATCCCTATCTTCAATATATATAGCCTGTGAAAACTATAAAAACTGCTATAAAAATTTGACTTAAGTATCATGAAGTCCTTTGACGTACTAACCGGCCAATTTGGCCACACACGTAGAAAAAGTGCTCAAAACCTAAGTGTTGGTGAGTATGGAACAACACTATTTGGGTAGTAATCATGGGTCTAATAATCCTCCCAATTAAGACGAGGCATATTTGGTATATTAGTATCACTTATTCGTGGTCAGGATCAATAGGTACAACATGATTCGATACTGGGGATTCGAATCTTTCCATCTATTCCTTCACATCACTAATTTTCATGTGGTTCATGATATATATTTCTTTTCTTCCATGAACTTGGTATATCTACTCACAAATACCTTTATGTAAGATTTATTGTACAAATAGTAGCCTCCTTGTCCATTTGGATATCCAATAAAACAAACACACAATTCGCATTTGCATCCAACTTGTTAGACGATTGCTTAATACATAACATGTTAAAATTCCATATGAGGATATGACTTAAATTAAGTTTTCAATGTGTCCACATTTTCATAAGTGTATTTGGTATTGACTTGGATGCATGACACAATGTTTAGGATGTAAACTGCTATCTTTTGGGCATATCACCAAAAGAATAAAGGTAATGTGGAAAAACTCATCATTGACCTTACCATGTCTAATAGAGTTTGATTTCTTTTTTCCGCCACTCCATTTTGTCAGAAGTTCCTAGAGTACCAAGTTGAGATAAAATCTCATGCTCCTCTCAGAAAGAAACAAATTCAATAGACATGTAACACCTCGATCGTGAACGGTATGATTCAATGTATCTCCCTTAATTATTTCTCTAACTTAGCCTTAAATTCGAATTTATCCAAAAACTACGATTTCTTCTTCACAGTACACATATCTATCTTTTAGTAGTCATCGGTAAAAGTGATGAAAAACCTATAGCCACCTCGATGGACACTAAATGACCCACACACATAATGAGCAGACACCCAAACATCCCCGCCTAACTACTTGGAATATGATCTCTCGTCATTTTACCTTGAATACAATTCTACTACTACAGAACATGGCGTCAGCTGCTAATGGCCTACAACTCTTTAGTATTTGTATTCTTTTCGAATTTATGTGACCAAGCCTTAAGTGCTATAACTGAGTTCGATTAATACTAGGCTTTTTTCTTTTCAATGATTTTTTCACATTATTAACTTGAATCACAACACAATCAATATGATATGATTATTCATCAATGTACCACATGTAACAACTTCATTTTCTTTCATAATAGAAACTGAGTTTTTATTAAAAGAAAGTGAATAATCACATAATTAGAAACGAATTTAATTTTTCTAGAATTCAGCACAAATAAACAATCATGCAAAACTAAGTCCGACTATTCGAAAACTAAGACTAAGATCTTTACCACAGGATTGACATGCTAACTTAATGAAGACAAACATATTTATCTTGAGAATCAAATTGTTGTTGGTTAGTATGTGTTCACACTAGCATAAGACATGTATAATTATATATACAATTTGTTTTGATAGCAATATATTATTATAATCAAAATACAATACATCAAAGATATAAATTAACTTCCATGCAGGAAAAAAATATCCGATATATTGATATCGATGCAATCGACACGATATTGGCAAACTCACCAAAGTCGACATTGGAGAAAAAATAGTTGATATTTGGGCGATATATCGGAAAACATCGATATATTGGAGAAATATCGAGTGTGTTCAACACGCGCGCATAGAAGAGAAAGGCAACAAAAAAAATCAGCAAAGTATCATTGATTTATTGCCGATATCACTTATTTTTTTTTACCGATTTATCATGATCTTTTCAAAAATCCGGCCAAACCAATGCCCCTTTAAATTTTGCTTTAAATTTATTTTAAATGTTGCCTTAAATTTGCATTAAATTTACCTTATACGAGTACTACACTAAAAACCTCAAGATACTTTTTATCTTAAACTTTAATAATATCCTAAAAATATATTTTAATATATGCATTATCATTATATTTTCTTCTATTTTTATATTATCAGTAATTATCTAAAAGATATGAATATTAAAATAAAATTTAATAATATCCTACATATATATTTTAATATATGGATTATCATTAAATTTTCTTCTATTTTTATATTATCGGTAATTATCAATAACATATAAATATTAAAATAAATTATGCATGTATCACAAATTATTTTATATTATCGAATGCATTTTAAAGAAATAAATTGTGATTTTAGGATTAAATATATCTCATTTATCCTATCTTAAAAATTATTATAATTTCACTATTAATTTTTTTTTAATGTTTACCCATTTACCTTTGTTTAATTTTTGTATATTATTGAAATTGTAAAACCCGAGAAAAATTCAATTTTTGAAAAGCGGTAAACGTAATTTCGTTTAAAACCCGAAATTTTCAGATTATTTACCAAACGGATTTCTCCGTTGAATTTGTCTCACGAAACCTAGTTACTCGACGAATTTCTATCAATTTTGAGACATACTAAAATTTCATCGCTGAGACCTGGAAGAGCACACACACTGGCATGATCACGCGATGCCACTCAAGACTCGAGACGGACACACTAAGACGACGACCACGCTACAGAATAGGCTTAATATTAATGACACTGGGATAAACTACTAGCTTGAGCCACGGTCTAATGGAGAAAAATAGAAAAGAAAATCGTTAAAGCAAGAAACGTGAAATAAGACACGCAGAAGAGCCAAGCATATGGGAAAGCTCCCACTTTTGGATGATTCGGTAGATGAGAATCAAAAAGGGAGAAAAGAAAAGAAAAAGTTAAAAATAAAGAAAGGAATAAGGAGAAATGAGAAAGGGACAAAAGAGGTGGTGGGACAAGGTATAAAAGGAGGGAATTTCCCCACTTTCGAATAATCTTATGGAATGAAAAAGAGAAAAAAAAAGGGAGGAGGCAAGAAAATCGGACAAAGCGAGAAAGAGAAGAAAGGAAGAAAGTTAAGAGAAATTTTCTGCTGCTCCAATGTCGGAACACGGTCCGCACTAAAAGCCGATCCACGCAATCAGAAATGACATCGCGCGGTATCAAAATCGTGGAGTTTTTTCGTGACTCCAAGAGTAGGAATTTTTCCTACTGAATATTTTGCAAAATTTTTAAAGTGCCATTTAACTATACTTCGACGCTTCTTCGGGGTCAGAATCGATCATGGTTCAAATTCAGATTTGGATCGAAGATTGAAATTTTCGACCGCTCGGCAAATTCCGCATTGTGCTCTCGAGGTTTTATTGATAACGGATCGATGTTTTTGCTCATAGGTAAGTTATTACTAGAAACTAATAACATGTTGTTTGTGGTCCGACTCGAATTTTCGCATCAAGTATTTGATTTTGTGAGTCAGATTTTTTAGTATTGCTGGAAAATGAATATCTTGCCATTGTTGTGAAAATCATGTTAAGATATGCTTGTTTGATGTATTGACATGAGATATATAGTGAATGAAAATTATATGTAGAAAATATAATTATCATGATTTTGAAATGTTGTACGAGCCTCTATGATGCATGTAACATAATACGATACTTAAACTAAGATACTACATTTCATATGCACTCAGAACATCGCCAAGCTCCAAAGGCGGCATGGTAATGGTTATTCGCCATTCTTATGAACAGCGCGGCGAAATAAAACAGACAACGTCCAAAATCGAGATCGAGACTCATGATTTCATAACATGAAAAAAATATATATGACGTGAGCCAAAGTGAGTAACCCCCCAGGTGAAAGATCCACCATTCATAGTTAGACATGATCACCGAACAAGGAAAGACCGCAAAATAAGCAGTAAGGTGCCGTGTAAACCCGAAAATCTATTGCCCACAAACGCATAACACACGGATTTGATGAAATCAAATGAACATTGAGGATTTTCCAATGTCTGGTTTTAAAACAAAAGATTTTGCTCAAGAAAAGAGTCAATGGGTGAAACACCAATGACGTGTTTCACACTTACTCAAGGTGAGGGAGTCGATCAAAACTCGGGTTACGCGCACGGTTGTTTCATCTCATTCATTTATTACGAAATATCTCCATAAGGGGATCGCATTTCGTATGCACGTATACGCGTGGTGCAATTGTACGCATTTAAAGCGGAGCAGCCCTTTGGCAGAATTTATCGAGCATTGCTCACCCAAGCATATTTCACTTTAGTACAGATGGTAGACAGTAAGACAAGTCGACGATACCGTGATTATGAAGGAGGCCGGGTGTGTAGCCTGATATTACCTTGTGTAAGTATTTTGTATAAAAGAATTGTAACTAAATTCTTGGGATCATTGGCCTAACTAGGCTGAGTATGTAATTATGGTAAAAGCAGGCTGTGATCGGACTTTTACACTGTAATTAAGTGTTTTATTTTCATTTTAGATTTAAATGAAAGATCAGTCTTAGTGGGATGTATATCGGGATATGGATAGACGGACCTGTGTGGTCATTACTACCTTCTCAGACCCTAGACGTGGTTATGATTATAGGTCATTAATACTCGCTGAGACCTCGAACGGGTTATGATTATACTGTTATATACAGTTGTATGTTAGGTGGTATTCCAACAAAGGAGACTCTACCAGATTTTTGTGAAAATATTAATACCTATAAATGGGACACAACAATGTCGTATCGGTCACCAAATCCATAGGAATCTCCATGGTCGACTGGCTGTCACCGGACCCTGGCCTGGGTGTCGCCAGATCAAAGCTTAGGTATACAAATACCTAGACTCATGGGCACGTTTAGACTGGCGCATCCATCAGGCATTTTGATGAATTAATATGTGTGATATGTTTCATGATACTGTCAGATATCGTGTGTAAAATCATATACTTCTGGTAAATAGTACATGATGGGAAATGAGTGTGATGTATATTCGTGGTGACATACGATCGTTAATTATAAAGAGAATGAAACTCAGCCTTATTTGACACATGTAAATGCAAGTCGAGGAAGAGGACGCCAGAGCTCGCGAGGCACTCCACCCGTGTTAATCGCAGGGCTTGCTTGAGCCGAGGAAGTGCCGCAACATTGCCATTGTACGTGCTAGCAAATGGGCCATAGCCAAGTAACTCCGGTGTTTGAGGTACACAATCCTCCAACATTCACGAGGGAGGGATCCAATGGTAGTCGATCACGTCTCGATAGTCGAGAGGATTTTCGAGGCTACGTGGAGATACCTCCGATGCTACAAGGATCAGCAACCACATTTCGATTCGTAGGGTGAATCCTGCTATATGGTGGATTTGGTCAAGTCTCTCACAGATCCTGAGAAGACATGGTGGAGAGTTCCAAGAGTTTCATGGATAAGTTTTCCCACACAAACAAACATGCAAAACTCGGGGGAGTTCCCTGAGTTGAAGCAAAGAAGTATGATTGTGCTCAAATACTGAGCTGCTCCACCAACTTGCACATTTCTCAGATGATTATGTACATAGATATGGCCATGTGGCAGTTTGAGGATGTGGCCAGTTGTCCATCCCGGGGCAAGATTATGTATTTTCTCCTACAAGAGGACTATGGATAGTCTGAATCTACCATGTAGCCACAAAGAGAGATAGAAGATGGCTGAGCATCCGAGATACTATGCTAGTGGTAAGAGGAAGGGCAGATCACCTTCTTCTAGTCGTGAAAGAAGTAAGACTTTATTCCAATTCAGATTTTAGTGACAAAGGCCACGCCACTAAGCACAAGGCTGTATCAGTGGCTTCTAAATACCACAGATAGATGACATGTTATTTCCCGCTCACTGCCTAGATCATGAGGCGGATCTCTGAGAGAAAGGATCCCAGTATTTCGGGACAGCGCAACTCCCGTCATCATGGACGCGAAACAATTTGTTCCTTCTCACTCTAAATACGCCAGCGGACTAAGATCACCCCGTTGGTCGACAGCGCCTTCACACAGCACAAAGCAAAGCGGGTCGAGGTTTGAGAAATTGTGGCTCACGAGCCGAGACTTCAAGGACCCAGGGGTGTGTCGATATCATCACACCATAGGATTGCCATTGACGCCGCCATACTGTGTCGTTCCGTCTCACTTACGGGCAAAAATATCATGGATTTGAAGGCATCTCATTCTTTGTCACGTGATCTTGTGTAAATGTTTTAGGCTTTGAGGTATGACCTGGAAGGTCATGTGAGCCTCTCCCTCGTGGACAAGGGGTATAGATTTGACATATGTTAAGATTATGAGTTGTGAGATCCTCGTGGATTCGCTACCTGCAACTTCTGCAACGGACATATAAGATTCGATGCCATTCTCGCATGGATTGTCGATGGCACAATCAATCACATTGATTGTGATAGTAGGAGGATTACTGCCTACACACGAGACGATATTCATGTGACTTTTAAGGGGGAGAAGCATGATGCTTTACCCAGACCCTACAATGACTTCGGGTGAGTGGACAACATGGGTCAAGAAGCCTACCCTGCAGGACGAGGTGAGACAAGATTTGGGCTCACCTTTGGTAGCTCATGAAAAGGAGGATGTCTTTTCATGAGTCAAGCGAGATTTCGGCCTCTGATAGGATGTAGACTTTGTCATTGAGTTATACTCTCGCACGTCGCCCATTTCTATGACTCCTCATGAATGGCACCCTACCGAGTCATAGGAACTCAAGGTTCAACTATGAACTGTTAATATGGTTTTGATAGACCGAGCACTTCACCATGGGGCACCCGGCTCGCTTTGCTAAGAAGAAGGACAAGACCTCTGACCGTGGATCGACTCATCGGCTGCCGAACGGTTATGATCAAGAATTGGTATCCACACGAGGATTGATGACTCATTGACCGCTTGAAAGCGGAAGCGAAGTCTATCTAAAATGCACCTTCTCAATCGGGCACAATGAGTCGTGGTTACTACAAAATCACAATTAGTGATACGTAAGGAATAGATGGAAAAGTCCAAATCCCCTAGCATCCAAGATCATGTTGTAATCTATTGATCCATAACCAATGAATACGTGATACCAATATCAATATGCCTCGCCATAGTGGAGGGTTATTAGACTATGATTACTACCCAAATAACGTTGTTCCATACTCTTAACACTTTGAGTTTTGAGCACTTTTTGCATAGTAATCAGCCAAATTGACCCAGTTGGCACGTTAAGGACCTAGCAATGCTTCTGATAAAATTTTATAGCTGTTTTTGTAGTTTTCACAGACTATATATATCGAAGATAGGAATGCAACTCGAGCATAAAGAAATCAATTGGAACTCAGAGTTGCAGAACCGCAGAAGAAGAAAACAGAGAACCATTTTGCAAGGGTTGCGAAATTTCGCACTCCTGCCATCCTTTTCTTGACTTTTTGTCTTTCTTTTCTGTTTTCTTCCCAAATTGTCCCTATGTAATAGTTTTTGCTTTGTCAATTGCAATTCGTATCGCTGGGTGGTGTTACACACCCCAACAACACTTCAGAAAGACAATTAGTTTTGCTTATTTTCTATTGAATTTTGGGAAGTCATCGAACAAGCCCCATTCGCTTTTCATTTTTCTCTCATTTTCTTTTCTTTTCTCACTAGCCAACACAATTGCCAGGATGCATTCTTATGATAGTTAGCCTAAAACCCCTATACCCGGGTAAATCCCACGACGGTGAGCAATGCCCAAAGAGAGAAATATTCCTACAAGTTACTCCCCACCTGCGTATATGCAATGTCAGCACCACACATTCAAGTAAAACATGCACTTGCCTACTTAAATAAGCTTACATGTCAGCTGATGAGAATGTGATCACACCTTGATCCATCCAGTCCTCATCACTCCCTCACACATGCATATGCCAAATGTGAAAATCGGTAATCGTGTTTCACCCCAACGCATCTCTTATCCAAAAACAAAGGCTTTGTTTTTATAAATCAAATCCTGACAACTCTCTAATAACCGCTTCATTCAAAGCGCTTTGGACGCCCGATCGCGATTGCAAATATTTCACTCTCGACACCTCGACCTGACACCTCCAAACTCGACAATCTTTGATCTCGACACCCCGACTCGATGGGGCTCTCCGAGCATACTTTATTTTAAAGCTATGGACAAGCCTTCGATACTGATAATCTTCGACTTCGGATAATCTCCGAGCAACAACTTTATTTTAAAAGCTATGGACAAGCCCAAACAGCCTTTATTCATAAGCTATGGATAGATCCGATAACCATTTTATTTCAAAAGCACCGGACAATCTCCGATAATCTCAAAACCATGCAACTCATTTTGGACGTAGTCCATGTTACCGAGCCTACCATCAACACCAAACAAGGTGTCGATCTACCCTGTACCCACGAAAGATTATATAACACCAAACACATTGTCGATTTACCATGGTCGAACACCAAACACAGTGTCGACCCAAACCATGCACTCACACCTTACTCGACGTGATGTCCCATGCATATGAAATGCAGATATGCCATTTCATGCTATGTCATGCTACATGCAACATTTATAAATTTCGGATAATTATATTTCCTATATATAATTTTCATTTATCACAATTTCCATGTTAATATATCACGCATGCACATATTAACATGAATTTTACACACAATAGCATATTATTTATTTTTATAACAATAACACACAAAATGGCCCAAATCTTATTATTTTTATTATCATTTTGCCATTTTTTTTTGAAAATTTCTAATTTTCCCAGGTTTTACAAAGAGGCAAAGTTCATCTACGAGAATCTGGGGTTTTAGTTAAACTCCAAGAGGTAGGGGTTTTCTCCTACTTGGTTTATTTCTTGCTTAAGGGCCATTAAATGGCTATTCGTGCAAATGATAAAAAAGTAGGTTGGCTCCAGGCACCAAATGAATCGTGGTGGGAACCACGAGTTCACCGTCGTAAGTGGATCGAGGGGTGCCTTTGTTTCTAGGTTCCAGATTCGGGGACCATTTTGTGTGTCGCTGTTGACTAATGACATGTCGGGTTGTGTGCAATTTATATATTTTGCGTGATTAGGAATATCGGCAGATGAATTGTGCAATTTTAATTTGAAACATATGATTGATATGATTGTCCAAATGATGCATGGTGAATTTGCGTGAATAGAAATGCACATATAACACTCATTGTATATGTAGCATGGAAAATAGGCAATGACGCATTTGCATTGCATTTATGCATGGGGACATCACAGAAAGGTGTGTGAGTGCATGACATGGGTTTTTGAATGGATAATATCGGAGGGTTGTCCAAAGAAATGAATTTGATATCGGAGGGTTGTTCCAATAAATGAATTTGATATCGGAGGTTGCCCAAATAAATGAATTTGATATCGGAGGGTTGTCCAAATAAATGAATTTGATATCGGGGGGTTGTCTAGTATGTTATGATATCGGAGGGTTGTTCAGTGTATTTTGACATCGGAGGGTTGATCAATGTGTTTTAAATATCGGAGGGTTGTCCAATGTGTTTTGATATCGGAGATTGTCCAATGAGCTTTCAAAACAAAATCTGTTTCAAAATAGCTTTTGGCAAGATGCTGCATGCATGTGTGAGGAATCAACGAGACTCGAGATACGTGGCTGATGGACATGTAAGAATGGACATATTTTATTTGAATGGGTGTTAATGTGTGAACTGGCGACGCATGTGCACTTAGTGTTGGGTAAAATTCTTATAGCAGAATTCTACTCCGCATCAAGCCAATAATCAGCTGGTGGAAAACATTTTCTGGCGCCGAGGTACACCAGAGGTGGACACTATTGGAAGTCTTAGTCAGGGAAAAAGGCCGTGATTTTGACTTACTGTTTTGTAAAATTGCCATGCGTAAAACCATTATATATGTAAATGAGAAGTTTTGTAATAAAACTTATTTTCGACTTGTTCAGCAGTAGTTAATAGTTTTCCCGCATTTTATACCGCCCGCGTAATGTATGGGGAGGTAGTAACATGGAATTTACCCAATTAGGTGAGCCGAAGTACGTAAAAGGGCCAAAAGGTTGTCCGTTAAGGTGCTTAGGTCACGACGAGGTTTTCTCGCCGACAAAGCTTTCCGTTTTATGTCGCGACATGGTTCTTAGTCGCAGGGCGGTCAAGCCGTCACGCATGTGGGTTTTCCCCGGTTGCGACCGGAAGTTGTTTTCCTCCCTATTTTTCACAAGGGATAGGGCCCCCATACAAAGTCGCTGACAAAGGTTTTAGCTTTTCTATAGTGACAATGGTCCGACAGAGGTTCCCTTGTCGCGACTCACGCGCCATGACAAGAGATCGTGGTCAGCGACGCGAGTCATAGGTTAGAGATTTCAGTCGCGACAGATTTCGCTGGTCAGGTCGTGCACGTAGTATTTTATGTCATGACACTTTGGCCAAGACCCAAGTGGCCTCGCTGCGTAATGAATATTTTTGTGTCATGACGTAGTCAAGCCAGTTAGAGCTCTTCCGTCAGCGACATAATGTTTTTATGTCATGGCTGCGAAATGGCAATGTGGGCGGAGATAGTTTCGGCGTCGCATCAATATGTTATGTCGCTGATGAGCGTGGGCCAAATGGGAGGTTTCAGGTTACGACGAAATTTATGTTGCAACATAGTCGCCAGCCTGATAGATTTTGGCATCGCGATGGATATTTGAAGGTCATGTATAAAGTCAAGGGCGCAAGGAGAATTTCACACGTAGGGGGATTTTTATGTCGCTACGTAGTCGGGCCACAACGTAAAAGCTTCACAAGACACACGATACGCCGCGCCATGACAGACGCTGTGCATGCGACCGATGCACCCACGCCTTGATAAAGGAGCTGGGCGCGCGGCGCGATAGACCAGGGGCCGTGACGCATTACCCATTGGAATTATGTCGATGGCGCACTCGGGATGTGAGCTTGAGGGTTCCCGCGTCGACCTAACATTCTAGGTCGCGACTAAGCTCGGGGTCTTGACGTGGAGGTCATGGTCGCCGATACGGTATAGCCGGTCAAGAGTTGACATGATGTGGCTCAAAGGTCGCCGCGATACCACCGCGACACTACGTTGTCCGGGCACAAGTGATTAAAGCTCACGTGCACACGACTGTAGCCTGGGGCGCTGCATACGACAAGGATGTGTGCGCGACAGAGGTATTATGTCGTGATAAAGAATTCTCTGTCATGATAGACTTCTCACGGTTACTCTGTCGCGACAGACTACTTATAGTGGCTAACAGTGCACGGTGTTGTGCATTGTTCATGGACACTGTTCATAGCCAATGTTCATGGACACTGTTCACACAGATTTTCCAAATTATGGTTTCCAATCCAATGGGACCTAGAATAGAAAAAAAATAAAAATTCTACCTGGATTCGGGAAGGCAATATAAAGTTTTTTTTTTTTTTTTGACATTTGTAAGGCATAGTTAGAGCATGTTATTTCTTGTTGAAAAAAAAAATTCTAATAAGTGATCATATAATATAGCCGACTTACTCATACTTTGCGTGCAAAGTAAGTAATATGTAAATAAATGTAAAAAAGAATTATCCCAACCGTAAATTTGATATGATTCTTTCCTATTTAACTGATATTCATTTCTTTTATGGCATAAATTCAAATAACTTAGTATTCTTTATTTTGGATTACACTATTGTATTTGACAACTAAACATTTTGTTATAATATAATAAATAGTCTTTCTATTATGACTTAAACTTGGACCCCTTCCCTTCTTATGTTTTTACATTAAACTTTTAACAAGGCTACTAATTGAAGTAGGCGTGAAAACACTAATATCAATATTAAAATGATGTTCCATTTATATATTTCCGATATTGGGGGAAACTAATATCAATTTATACATGTACTTACATGAAATGATTTCTTAAGAACTTTAATTTATTGCATAAGTACTTAAACTTGAGATGCAACATCACTGCTGGAGGTAACCCTTTTGAAAATGGAAGGCATCTGGTTTAGCTAATTTTAAAAAAATAAATTTGTTAAGTCAATAATTTATTATTATTAATATTAATTATTATTTCTTTTCTTAAATATATATATATAGTATATATATATATATATATATATATATATATATATATATATATATATATATATATTTAATTAATAAAAATTATAATATAACAAGTGTCTCAACTTTTAGATTATTATTATTATTTTTTAATTTTAGTGCCTAAACGGTTTTTATTCAATCAACCGCCTGCACTCTTAACTTTTTTGTTTAGTACAGTACTCGATTACAAGGTCATATAAGATGATGAATCAACAAAATTGTCTATGTGAATAAGATGATAAGCCAAGTCATATAAAAATTATGAAATTACTTAAATTACAATAAAACGAATGAAATGACAATATCATCCCTTTCTCATTTATACCTATAGTAACTAAACCTAGACCGAGCTTTATAGTTTTAACTATCTCTATGGTGCAATAGAAAAAATATTATCTATTAGGAAATTGAGATAAAAATAAAAAAAAATTTGAAAAAAAATCTATTATGTTAGTTTATTTGGAAATATTATTTAAAAATAATTTGACGATGTTTTATAAAAATAAAGTTTACTTGGAAAATGCAAATAAGGCAGGATATAGGGAGCATTATCAATAAAATGTTTAACTGTTAAAAAAATAATTTTAATATTAGTGTTTTTTCATTAATTATTCATATACATTTATTTGGGAGAATTATGTTAAGGTGCAATGAAGCACCAAAAGGAATGAAAAGAAATAGCAAAGACCCTAAACCATTAAAACATGTTTCATCTACCACTTAATTTAAAAAAACATGCAATTGAATACTAAATTTTTTGATAAGTAAATTTATTTCTCATTATAACAATCCCAAACAAAGATTCACACACATCTCCACCATATCTCTAAAGAAAATTCAATTGCATACAAATGGCCTTCCTCCTAATGGCCTTATCTCTAAAGAAAATTTAACATCTACTTAATGGTCTCCTTATATAAATAAAATCTCATCATTCTTGGGCTGCATACTTTGGAACTGCAGTTCTCCACACAGCCTTCAATTTTGATTGGATTTCGATCTGCAATTCAAATCAACATAAACACGATAAACACATAAGCCAGAGAGATAGATAGATAGAGAGAGAGAAAGATTAGAGAGATGATGAGAGAAAGAGAGACAGGGAGAGATAGAGATAGATAGAGAGAGAGAGAGAGATACCAATGATAAGCTCCTCAACACATTCACTCAAGGAACATCCAATGGTGCAGTAGAAACGTTGATTAGTATGATCAGGGTCTGATAAACACTGCTTCAAACAATTGAAGGCACAAGCGAAGGGCTTCTTGGATTCCACCGTGCATGCCAAGAAGCATGGGCCATAGCAAGTAATCAAGCTAGCACTTGCATGCCCTGCAAACATTGCCATCACCACCATCACCATTATGCCTACTTTCCTCACCATCTCCTCTCTCATATTATTGTCTTCTTCTCTGAATCAACCCCATAGCCCAAGGGCACTATTTATAGAGTATATGCCCTACAAAGCATTTAACACACTACTAAGAGATAAAAACAATGTGATTAACTGTAATAGAAATTTGTAATGCACTATTTTTATTTTCCAAATTAAAGAAATTGTGTAGTGATTGATTATATGTAATATTCCCAAAAATACCATAAGATAAGTTTCCAATGCATAACTTATTGCCATTAATCAATACCTCAATTGAAATTTCTAAATGAAGGATTATTTTATAGAGGAGTAAATGTGTGCATTAACTCTTGAATCAAGCATGACTTAGAAAACAGATATATTTGAAGCATTAATGGTAGAAAATCAAAATGTATTTTTTTGAAAAATATGTTATATATTTCTTTTCTAAAAGCGCTTTATTAATTTCCAAATGATGTGTGGTTTACTAATACATTTTTAGAAATGATATGTGATTTTTTCAAAAGGGTTCCTATTAATTTCCATGTGGATGTGGTTTATAATGCATTTATTTCTTTTGAAGCATATCAAAATTTTCCTTTTTTTTTTCTTATCCTTTTTTCTTTGAAAATTTTGAAAGTACGGTTAAACTTTAATTTGTTAAACCCAATTTTATGTTATATTTAGTATAATATGACAATAATAAAACAATATCTTATTTGCTTTTCTGGTTCTTTATAGAGTCGGAGCACATTGGCCGAAATTTCACTGGCCACCCACTTCCGAATTTCTATGACGAACAGAAATATGCGCCCAAATAAAACTGAGCAAATCGTCTAACCCTTTGGCACACGCCCATGGGTTTGACTAAGTAACCCGATCACTGATTTTATTTAAATTTTTAAGTAGTTCAACCAAGTAATTGAGATTTTCAAGGATTCATCTATAAAATTTGATATTTTGACTATAAAATTTAAGAATTCATTTATTGTTTTGATACTATTTAGCTAGTTAGTTTGATACTTTGATCATAACAATGTTCTAACATTATTTATTTATTTAAGTTTGTTTACTATTATTATATTGTTTTGTTTTCAATTCATTTTATATATTAATATTTATTATATATTTGTATATTATTTATTTTATTTAAAATGATAAATTTTCAAAATTAATTTTTTAGCATTTTTGCTGTTTTTGCTTGTTTTAATTGCTTTTGGCTCATAACCAAGATGTTAGGTTGGGACTTGGGCTCTAAAATTACCGAATAAAATTCATTCGATTAACTCAAATTGCTTTTTAATAACCCGAATTCAGAATGAATCAAGTCAATGACCCGCTTACTACGCTTAGTTATTTAGTAGTGCAATTATGTGAAATTAATAATTTAGAATATGCTTAAATGTACCCTATTGACATTGATATTAACGTGCTAATATTAACATCATATATCTCTACCATAAGTATGTTAGGAATCAAGGCCAGATTCAGCTAGTGCCCAATGTAAGTGCGAACTTTGCGAAATTTTTCCTTATTGGGTGCAAGGGAAGGGAATCAAGTCCAAGTAGTAGGTTTAGCCCCCACTAAAATGTATGATTGAATATGTACTGAACCTTTGATTTAACTCTGCAAAACTGTATAGATTTTGCCCGCATATATAAATTTGGAAAAGCTTACATCATTTAATCTTGCCATCCCTGGTTAATGTGGCTTTGCCATTGTAATATGATCATATAAAACGTTTTTTTCGAAGGGATGATCATATAAAACGTTAGTTTGATAAATAAGTAAAAAAATTTCAATCAAGTTTGAATTAGTATATTTATATTATAATGTAAGTATATTTATATTATAAATATAATATTTTTTGTGAACAAACCATAACCACTATATATATAATAAAGTATATTTGAATTACATAATCTTCTTAAATATAATAAAGTTTTTATCTCAATTTTAAGATATGTTGATCTGATTTGTTGAATTTGAAAAGAGATAAATTTATTGATTCAAATTAGCAATATAATCTATAGAAACACACAATAAAAAAAAATGCTAAAATTTTCAAAAGATACTGTAAAACCCGGGTAAATTTGATTTTTTTAAAACTAGAAATCCAGAAATCGTCAAGAATAAGATAGTTGCAAAACCTAGAAAATTTATAGTTCCTGATGATCTAAACTCGACCACCGCTGGATTCATCTCATCAAATCTAATCACCCAGTGAATTTCGTCGACTCGGCATACTTAATTTTCAATGTTTTTCGCCGTGATTGGTGTCCGCGGACCAAAACGAGATTTTTGTTAAAATTTTAAGTCAGTAATAATTTAAAGAGCTATATAAAGATAATTTAAACTCGAACCGAGACGAAATAAATCGCTTCAGAAAACTAATTCGAGCAAGCACGCATGACGCGGCATTAATGCATCCAAAGTATAAAAAGGGAAAATATCTCATTTGAGGGAGAGATCTCCCATTTCGTGATATTTTTGGGTAGAGAGAGAGAGAGGGAGAGAGAGAGGAAGGTTCCCTCTAAGGATTCACTCGGATTTCCTCATTTCTGGCCTAATTGTCGTACTAATAACAAAGCTTTATCTACTCATATATATGCTATGAAAGATCGAAAATACCTGGATTACCGAGGAAATCGTTTAGTTTGAGAAATCAAGGTTTCGGTTTAGGAAGTGTCAACTGACTTCCTGCAGTTTCTTCTACGCTCCGTTATGCAGATTTTCCTACTTTGGTTTTATTCCTACTTTTGGGTTGATTTTGGGATTGATTGTGGGATGGTTTTATGCCATGTTTATGGCATGTTTTATGGCCTTAATTGGGAAAATATTGTGGTTGGTGGAAAATGGCTTTTCCGGGATGGTTTCGGGTCAAAATGGCGTGTATTGGAGCTGCCAAGGAGCTTTCTAGCACGCAACTGCATAGTCCTGCACCCTTTTAAGCCTCCAACTTTGGACGGTCATATCTTTATCGTCCAAACTCTGATTCGCACGCCTTAATCTACTGAAAAGTTTTCGAAAGTCTGTAATCTGATCATATTCATGTGGATGGCATTTGGTGTGGGGTCCCCACCCTTCATCTCTCTTTAGGTGGGTCCCACTCATAGGTAATTGCTACTACAGTCCCAACCGCCTCTTTCTTTCGCCCACGGTAGCCACGAATCTGGGGCGACTCTTATGGCTGTGAAAGACTTCACTACCAACCGAAAGCACAGCATTGTAAACCCCAACCCGATTGAATGTTATAATAATAGTTTTGAACCGACAGAGGTCCTAATGATAAACGGTGTAGATTAGAATTTAGAACGCTCCAGACGCTATTCGGGGTACAGCAAAATTTTTCAAATTTTCACCGAATGCCTTAAGGAATAGTGATTTTTCTTATTATATCCTGATGGAGGGGTTTGCAAAGAATTTCAGGAAATTTCTAATCTTGGTGACTTTGAACCGATATTTAAGAGAATTGGCATTTAAGTCAATAGCCGATTTTCGGACTAAATTTGGAGCTCCCGCTGATATTTTTCTGGAATTAAATATCGAAAATAAAAATGTCCGAAATAATCATAGAGTCTAACGAAATCAAACGGAGGAAACGGAAATCCGCTTGATAGTTTTCAAACCAACGTAATCTGGATAATAATACGCTATTGTCCGGATTTACGATTTTAATTATTTTAAATCCGACTTGATTTAAGAGGCTGAATCCAATGCGATTGATTTAATTAATATTTCACACACTAGCTAGACACCATGTAATATTTGACATTTAATCTAAGATAAAACAAAGAGGCGAAACTCCAGATAAAATCTGCCATATGGTGATATTTTCATGGCGCCTAATCAAAACCTTTCTTAAATTGGCTAAGTTATGATTAAAATAATAGGCTAATGGATTTGTGATTAATTAGAATGGACTAATGACAAGGTGACATGTGTAAGTCATTTGTCAAGCAACCTATGAAATTCTTCAGCTCAAGTGCAATTCTGGCAAATTGTGTAGGTCAAAATATAAATTCAAGAAAAATGAAAGCTGTCAAAGAGGAGCTCTGTCCATATGAGAGAAAAGAGGGAAGAAAAGAGAGAAAAGAGAGGAAAGAAAAGAGAAGGAAGGAAAACGTTAGGCACTATATGAGCAAGGGGATAGATTTTCTCCTCTTCAGCCTCTTCAAGCGATCTACAAGCGGAATCAAGAGAGAGTGAGCTGCCGAAACCAAGAATAAAGAAGCTTTTGGGGTTTGCTGAAAGCTGGATTTTTACAGCTGCCAATGTCTTGATTTTCTGTATGGATGTTAGAATTAGGTATTTGGTAGTTGAATCATGATGATTTTGATAGAAATTGAGAAAGAAATGGGATTAGGTTAGGGTTTGAAAATCAAGTGAGCGAATTGTTGCGGCCATGCCGAATTGTGGATTGATGGAAAATTTACAGGACACTTAAATCAAGATGCCACAATAAAAAGGAGAACTGGTAAAGTAAAGGAATGTTGTCAAAATTTCTGTAAAACCCCGTTTTGTTTTGGCTATAGATTAAGAATCATCCAAATGAATTGATTCCAATGGTAAAGAACCATAAGAGATAGGGGCTACAAATGTATAGAAGGGACCAAGAGCAATTGTAGCTTTAAGGCTCCCAACACGACTGAAAGGTGAGCTCGTAGCTCACTGATTTTGCTATGTTTTGGGTATGGTTGTAGTGTTTCACATATGGAGTTTCACCTCACCAAATTGAGTGATTCAAAATTATGGGTAAAATAAACTTCTAGGGGAAAACGTTATCTGAATAAAGTGCATGCAAATTGTAACCCCAAAGTTCCCAGAAAATTTGTCAAAGTGGAGCTATGTGCAGATTCTGTTCTGCCAAATTGAGTCATCTAGATGTAAAATACAATAACTTGAGTTTTGGTGATCCAAATTGGGTGATTCCACTGAGAAGAAACCTATAACCATAGCTTCAAATGAGTGAAGAAACTACTTCACTCATGGAGTTAAGATCCCATAAATCAAGGATAATGTGAGGATGATTCGTGTTGAGTTAACCAAGTTGGCATCAAAAACATGCTGTAACTTGTGTTATGTGGTTGAGGGCTTTAGAGTACAGAATTCAATTGAAATTTAAAGAGATGTCATTGGATATATAAATGACTGATCTGAGAGTTTCCATAATTTTGAAGACTGTTTGAATAATTTTTGAGTCATAAAGTCTATAGAGTATTGTTGAAAAAAGCAATAAAATGAGTGGGTTTTTAGTGCTTAAGGGTACTTGTTCATTTTGGTTTTAAATGAATGTGTATGGTGGAATTAAAATGGAAGTTATGATTACGCAGAATAGCGCTTTCGGTGCGAAAAGGACTATCGGACTAGGAAACGGAATTACTTCGAAGCAAGCTGATTGAGGCAAGGAACTGAGTGTAAAATGATATTTTGAAAATTGAGTTTTAAAGGTGAATGGTTTTAATGTTAAACTGAAAAGTTTAATGGAAATGTTTATATAAATGTTAAGGCATATGAAAAGTTTTATGTTAAGGCATATGCAGTGTTTTATTTTTGCCTAAATATATGGATTTATATTAAATCATATATGTATGTATATGTTAAGGCATTATGGAAGTGTAAAAATGTGTAAAGAATGTATATGTATATTTGCATATATATATGAGTTTTCATGATAAAGTAAAGGATTTAAATGAATTTATAAATGTATTTTGATAAATGTTTTACTGATGGTTACCCTAACCCATATGATTGTTATGACTGACATTCTTACGAGGTACCTAAGCTGCAAGGATTTAGGTTAGCAGGTTACTAACCGAGGAGGGAAATTGCAAGCTTAGAGAATATCCTACACGCGATAGCGCTACATGACTGAACTCCTATGCAAAGCGTGAGTTTCTCCGCAGTCAGAGTGGTTACAGGATCGAATGTGATCGTCTCTCACCGTCAAGTACATTCCTGAAATCGTTTCGTGTAAGCTTATTCCTCGGTTCCACTTAAAGAAAGAAAGAAAGAAAGAAAGAAAGTTTGGGGCGCATAAATTATTTTAAACGTATAGCATAAATACTGATATATACTGAAAATGTTATCTTAATGAAAATGTACACTCATCAGCCTTTACTTTATCTCTTTTTCCCATATGTTTTAAAAACATTTTCAGACCCGAGACAAAGGCCTGTAGAGTAACCTCCCCTGTAAAGTGAGTCAGAGCCACTGGTAGGAGACGACGCGATGTGAACTGCAGATTGTATAAATAGTTCGCATATTTTATATGTCGAATACTTTGTCATGTATATATGCATATATTGAGAGACATTTTGAAAATGAACTACTTTAGGCTATTCTGGCTTAAGTCCCAGCCAAGCCTAATCTTTTTATAACACTGCGCATTTTAATCGGGGTTAAGTTTTGAATGTTTTGACATTTAAATGAATAAAATGTATGCGATATATATTGGGTTGATTGAGCGTGACGAGGAGAGTCCTCAAAACTAAGTTGAAAATCGAAGATTAGAAGTGTTTTTAAATGCTAAAAGGTGTAGCTAGAACACCTGGGAGTCCGAAAAACGTAGGAAACTCGCTCGATTTTTCGAAAATCTAAGTGTTTGAAAAAAAGAAAAAGAAAAAAATTTACCACTTCGCTCGCATTATTTTCTAAAGATATGCTAAGGATTGTAAAGGGGCTCGCTTCCATGGATTTTATTTTGGATGGTTTTGAGGAAAGTTTTATATCCATTAGAGTGCCTATGTCCTCGTTCATGAGGTTAATCCGGGTCGGGATCCTTCATTTGGTGCTCACATATTTACTGAAAATTTGATTGTTGCACCAAGTGTTGACATGTGGTGTGAAAATGACCCTCTACTCTGTCCCAAGTTGGGATTGATTTTCAGTTTGGGAAAAATGGGGAAATTGGATTAGTTTCCTTCAAGGAAATTGTAGCTCTATTTGATAACTTGATGTTAGGATTTTGAATTACCCAAATTAGACATTTATAACCTAAGTTATGGTCCGCTTTCTCCGAGATCACACAATGCCTCTATTTTGGCCGAACCTACTCATTCCGTATTTTTGGGACTCCATTAATGGGAAAAGTGAGAATTTGGACTAGTATCCCTTAAGGAAATTGTATCTCTATTTCAGAACTTGATGTTAGGTATTTGAATCACCCAAATCGGACCTCTATATCTCAAGTTATGGTCCGTCGAGATCGCATACCTTAGGTTGTTTAATGGTTCAGGTTCAAATTTTGGGACTGTTGGGGCTGGGCTTTTCGAACCGAGTTCGAATTATCCCGTGGTCTCGTTATGGCTTGTTGTGTGAAATGCCTTTGTAAGTATCTCTATGCCACAATTGGTCTTGAGGATGAGGTTGTCATTGCTTGAGCTTCTGAATGACATGCTTGGTAGTAATTGATTGATGTCAATACGCAGGTTCTAACGTGAATACGTTGAATGTGATCGTTAATATGTGCTCAGATGATATTGACATTAATGCAATGATGCATGGAAATCATAGCGTAGGTGATGTGGTTGTCCATTACACCAGAAGTGGTGTGGAACAACAGACATAGCATTCATTACAGCGACATGATATGCATGCAATGGCATCTTAAATCGTGATATGCACTGTAATATCAAGTATTAAATAAAAGAGTGCATGGCTAGTGAATTGACATTGTGTTTGGTGTTTGATGGTGGGCTTGGTGCATTGGGACAAAGACCCGTGATCCGCAGTTTGTAAATGGTAAAGAAAATATGTAGGTATCGGCAAGCGGTAGATTCCTCGGGTAGAAAAACCCGCTAATTATGAGTCGGACATATTCCCAGCGGTGAAAAATTTATCAAAATGTTTAGATTTATGGACCATGAGTGACACCAAAATCACTACCCACATAAAGGCGCATGATTTTGAATATAAAATGATCATTGTGAGATATCATCCAAAAAGCTTTTGGTTTATAAACAAATGAAATTTGTCTTGAAAAGAATGATCATTAGATGTCATCCAGATTGATGGTTTATCACACATGGGCTTAGGTGTTGTGTGAAGGAGTCGGTGAGGACTTGGGCGCATGGTACATGATGAGTCGCGTCTCATTTCGTGGCATAGCACATCATGGGGATCCCATATAGAATTGACATGTTCTTGTTGGAATGTGAATGTGAAATGTTGAGAGTGAACAATGCATGTGAACTTAGGTGGGGAGTAGCCTTTATAGGAGTTTACTCTATTGGGCATTGCTTACCCCGTCGTGGGATCCCCTTTTAGGTACAGGGAGTGTGCAGAGAGACGACGCTCACTCGAGGCCGCCATTGTGAAGAAAGTCAGGTTGTGGCTTTGGTTCCTATTTTGTAAAATATATTAAACCAAATTGTTTTGATATATGTTTTATTAATAAAGAAGTATTGTAATTAAACTCTTAGGACATAGTATTATATTGTGCATTATGTTTGAGTATAGATTAATGGACCCTATGTGGTAAATTTTACTCATAGATGGACCCGGAGAGGCCATGATATGATATTTGGCCTCGGATAGACCATGCTATTATCTATTGTACAAGTTGTATTTTTATGTAGAGCTCCCTGTACAAAGGAGACTATGTCCGATTTTTGATAAATTATGGGTCTCGGTCAAGGGGACACAATAGTGTGGTATCGGGTTACCCGACATACACAAGTTTTCCGTGGGTTGACGGTTGGTCAACGGACCCCCTGGGTTTTGGGGCATCACAGATAACACAACATCCAAAGTTATAAAAAGGATCGGCTAATACCTAAGATTTCAGATCTTCAGCATAGTGACAAACAAGATTTGATCTGATGACTCTATTGGATCGAACTTTGCCATCTAAATTATCAACGTGGAAACCCACAAAGAAGTTAACCATCGAAGACACAAATACCCTCTACAACAAGTCGGCGACTTTACACACCGTAATAGGTTGGCGACAAAACAAGCCATAGATTAAGCGACAAAAACATGAAGAGAAAAAAACAAAGATGAAGCTTGATGATTGTGGAAGAAACCACTTTATTGGAAAATAAAACCCCTTATTTAGGGGAAGAAAATGATAGGAAGGGTGATTTGGACCAAGAATGATCAAAAAATCACTCATTCTCTTTAACAGACAAGGGCCTAAAAGAGAGAACAAAGGGAGGGGCGACTAGGTTTCCAAAGAGAAGTTGTCACTAAGAAATTGATTTAAAAATCATGTCGTATTGGTCAAATTTCTCTCTATATCTATTAATGTAAATTTTAAAAATGATTAAGCATTTTTCAGATATTTTTTTTAATTTTTCTAAATAATTCAAATAAAAAGGTTAGGAATTTTATCTTTTTTAAAATTCAATATTAAAGCATAAATTATCAATTAAAGTGAAAAATTATGAAAAAAAATCATTCTTATTAGATAATCATGGTCATTATATTAAATAAAGTAAAAAAATTTCGTAAAAAAACAAAACAGGAATATTTTAGAAAATAAATTAGATGTATTAAAAATATTTTTTAGAAGTATTTGGTTTTTGATACCAAATGACATATGTTCAAAGGGACAATCACATTTTTATTCATTGGTGTTTTATGTTAAAATACAACCAAAATTATAAAGGAGGATTTTCTATATCCTTCTCAATCATAATTATTCAATAAAACTAAGAAAGGAAAGAATTAGAAAAAAAAAAAAACGATCACAAAAAATAGAAAGAATCACACTTTGAAACTTTCTAAAATCTCAATACTCCCCCTAAAGTTGGTGCATAGATATTCCATATGCCCTACTTGTTGAAAAAGATGAGTATGCTTGATAGGAGATTGCTTTAGTGAGGATGTCGTCTAGTTTATCTTTCGACTTAATTTTAGGCAACTCCACAATCTTTAAATCTAACTTCTCCTTGGCTGAAAACCTTATCACCTCGACATGGCTTGTACGATCATGTTATTACTAGATTATGAGGTACATCACGCCCCTTCCCGGTCCACTAAGAGGCGGGTGGGGATAAGGTGCATGGGTATAGACTCTTGTTTTTCTTGGATTAAGTATTCAGATCTTACTGTTGGATCAGTCGTCATGTTTGAAATAAAACTACCGCCGTAGTGGTGTTTACAATGTCAATACATCTGATCCTGATCCCATTTACATATGCATATACAAAGAAAAAAAAAACTGCACATTTACATATTCATATTGATGTGAACCTACATAGTGAACCCGCTTACAAGTATGCGCGAGTAGAATGTGGAAGTCGTGAGCGTTCTCCTCTGTGCACCTTGCAGTTAAAGCCGAGCTAAAGCTTTATGTGAGTAGGAACATATAACTTATATATACACATGCATTCGCCTCTGAAGTATACGTAAGCATATAACGATAACAGAGATGTACGATGCTTGAGATAATGAATTTATCCTTGAATTCATTATAATAAGAAACATATGCCTACTTGTACTTCACGATCTTATACTTGTGGTCTCATTAGGACATATACTTGTGCTTAAAGCAAAATTATGCTTGTTCGGATCGCCTGTAGGAGTTACAGAGCTTATACTTATACTTATACTTTTAGCAGACGTATACTTATACAAAAGTACTTGTAGGTACTATAGAACTTATACTTGTACTTTACTTTACTCTTATTCATTATTCAGGCTCTTATCATATGCTTTGTTGGACTACCTAGACCCCGGTAATAAAGTAAGGTAGAGACGAGCACAATAAATTGCAGGAAAGTGCGATGCGATCTTGAGGTGTAGTAGCCTGGCGGGGTAATGGCTTAGCGATAGAGTGTCGTCGCACTAATCGGAAATGTAGAAATTACTAAATAGAGTGTCGAAGAACTAAGCCAGTACCGAGTACTAAATGTGCTGACACGGTTAGAGAGTGCCATCGCACTAATTAAATCTAGAAGTCTTTATCGTGTCTACCCATGCAGGTGGCCCGATGTCATTCCATATATCTGGTCTTAAGCAATCCTACAATTATATGTGTTTAGAGGAACTTTACTATATCTCTTATCATTGGGGCATTAGGTTTGCCGCGCAGAACTCGCTCGCTTGGCGTAGGAGTCTGATATAATTTTCCTTCTTTACCTTGAACATGTATGGACCCTTTCATACACTTATAGGTCTCATTAGTCAATAGGCGAGTCACCGAACGCGAAATAACAAAACAAAACCAGCCACCGCGACATTTTTCATCGCTTTGTGAGCAGTAGCTTACGCCCGCGGCGAACCTAGGCGAACCGATAGCCATCTCGACCTGTACTTGGCGTGGGATCGCCCATTTAACTGCGAGGTCTCTTCTTCTTGAAGGACCCTCTTGTTGCCAGTTTTCTCTTTTGGTCCATTTTCGGAAAATCCAGCAAAAACAAAGAAAACTCATATATTATCCAGAAAAACATCTCCCCAAATGAGGTTTCTTGACAAAACCAATCATGAATTAATTGAGGTTTCAAGCCTAACTCAAATCCTTGTATGTTAGGTTAACTTCCTAACACCCAAACATGTCTCCAAACACCATAAACCAACAATCCATACCTAAAAGGAGGATTCCTTACTCATCTTATGAAATCTAGGGATAGGATGAATTCCTAACTAAACCCTAGAAATTTTCCATACAAAATCATCATAGTTTCCATACAAGTAGTCTCAAGCTAAGACATGGTTTCCATACTCAAGTCATGTATCCATACAAAGTCCTAGTTCCATACAAGTTCCACAGAGTTCCATACCTTTCTTGGCTTCCTCTTTTTCTTCTCTCTTTCTCTTCTTTACTCCTTCACATATGAACCTCCAGAAATGCCCGAATGAAGACCAAAATTGGTCTTATTTGGTGCTATCTATAAGAGCCTTGTTTAGCCATAAAAATGCATTAATTTGACGATTTCCTTTTATTGCCTTTGTCCTTCATGCATAACGCCCCAAAAATAACCTAGAATTTTATAATAAATTGTTATATATTAAAATTATAAATTAGACCCAACTTAGGTATTTTCCATTGAGAATTGATAGATGAGTTAGATGAAAATGTTAAAATGAAATAAATATGAGCATATGATTAAATATTATATGTAAATGAGGGTGGTGAACAGAAATTAACTTGAGAGTGTAAAAGGGCAAAAGTGGAAGGATTGTAAAATAAGGACTAAGGTTATATACTAAATGAGTTTGTAGGTCTAAGTGAGAATCTTTGAAATTAAAGTGCAATTAGAGATTTTATGGGCTATATGCAATCAGAGAAACTTAAGTCAAAGAATGCATTTTGAGTATTTGACAGACAGCCCCGAGGGAGATAAAGGGTTTAAAAGACCAAATTTGGTCTTAGATGCTCATTTTGAGCAAACACGTTTTGGGAGAGAGGAGATGAGGCAAAGTGTACAGGAGAAAGCTAGGGTTTGAAAGAAGGAGTGATTTTGGTGGGATTATTTCAATTTCTTGCTTCCTAAGACCGAAGCAACATGGAAGAAGATTGGAGACTAAGGTAAAGGCAAACTATCTTCATCTTTTTGTGATTTTGATTTTGGGAAAAGCCCAGCTTTTAGAAAAAGGGAGTTTCATTGATTCCTAAACCACCAGGTTGTTTGAGTGGATTCCATGGTGGATTTTTGATATGGGATGAATTGGAGGAGTTATATTGAAGAAAAATGGGAGAGAATGGCGAAATCTTCCATTTTATAGGCAAAACCAGCAAGTGGTACCGGTACCAAAGAGTGGTATTGGCACCCACTATGCAGAGGAGGAGTGGTATAGGTACCCATTGGTAGTAGGGTATTGGTACCGGTACCGGTCCAAGTGGTACCGGTACCGATGCTTCCTGTAACCCTATTTTTGCATGCTATGCATTTTTAAGTCCCATATTCGTACACCAATTGTTTAGGGACCCTAATAAATGACTAATGGGGGTACAAATAAGAATGAAACTAAGTGAAAAACGTACCATACCTTGCCACGTGGCTAGCTTACTTCACCTAGAAATCGATATTCGTTTAAATACGATTGGTATTCAGCTTTAAAATTGGAGAATTTGTATTTGACTAGGTGCGGGTGAAGACGATAACCGGACCTAGGATTGGTATCGAACAAGACAAGGGATCAATAGATTGGTTTTCTCTGTTGTTCTTTGTACATGTGACTCGATTCATTCAATTCTATTATGAAATATATACTCTGCTCCCAGTAATTTAGATGCGTCAGAAAATATCTTATCAAATTATGTACATATTGAAACTATAAAGTGAATTTAGCATGAGAATAAATTGATTTGAAATGTATTATTGAACAACCAACATGGCAGATTTACTAGCCCAGATTAAATCATGAAGAAATAACATAAATATTTATTAAGTAGTGAAATCACATTGCTACCGAATGACAAACATGGCCAAGGATTCACTAAAGCTGAATCTATAGTGAAATCTATGGCTTCTATAGTCATATGTGAGATTGCAATATTGAATGTGAGATCACATTGCTACTGAATGACAAACAAGACATGATTCACCAACTGAATCTGTCGTGAATGTTGACTCTATAGCCATATGTGAAATTGCAAACCGAAACGCGAAAAATGATTTGAAAAGTGTATTTGTATAAGTATCTTTTACATTACACATAGACATTGTATAAAGGCATTATTTTGATAAATGCATGATTTGTATTAGGCGAAATGGAATAGAAAACGTATAGAACCACTAAGCATAGAAAATGCTTAAGCGTATTACAATCAATGCTCGAATGCAGGGGTGATGAGCCGATTAATTTGAAGCGGACCTAAGATTGAAGACAGAGTCAAATCTAGAGGTTCCATGGGTAATAGCCGTCACGTGCATCCTCACCATTTTTAGCATGACAATGTTTTGTAAACAAAGGAGTTCAACTCCAAAATTATTTTAATACCTATATCTGAATCTGATTTTAGATATTACATATTTGTAAAATGACATAAAATGCTGTTTGGTCATCATATTTTGTAAAAGAATTGCATTAGTATAAATGTTATGGCTTGCCTTAAAATGATCGCACGCAAGATTTGAGAATGAAAGCGTTTATATTAATGAATTGTATTTGATAAATGGATTGAAAAGGCAGTAGGGCGTCACTTTCGGGTTGGTTCGGTTAAGCCAAGCGGGTGGTCGGGCTCGGGGGTGGGGGTTCTGCTACACTTCATCTCTCCTCATTTGTATAATCTTATGACATTATATCCCATTTTGACAAATTACAAATTTACCCTTGTATCTCTTATACAAATTAAAGGTTCTCGGATTTCACGTTTGCATTACAAATTCTGAAAAATTCAAATTATACATACAAATACCTAAACATGTCTGCGACTGGAGGTATATTTAGGGTGTTACAAATCTCCCTTAAAATAGATTTAGGTCATAAAAGACCTAAATGAAGAGTGTGAAGTCTTTGTACCCTCATTATCGATTTAGTTCCCATGTTCAACTTCTTCCATAAGTGATATTTTGAAAGCATACCATAGGGACTTGCTTGTTCGTAACATATTATTCCACGATATAGAATAGATTTGACTCTTTACTTCAAGAGAAGTATGAAATCTTCTTGTATACTTATATCTTGAATTGGTAATATGCGATGTGTCGAGGAAACCTGATATCTCTGAAAGCATAAGACACATGGAATACATCATGTAATTTGGCTAACTCCGGAGGGAGTGCCGGCGATACATTCTTGGTCCCGACTCTTTCCTAAAGATCTAAATGAGTGGGTGAATGCTGGATACAATTTTCCTTCTTCCCAAGTGAATTATCTTTTCCACGGAGATACTTTTAAAAATACTTTATCTCAGACTTCATATTCTATATCTATTTCTTTTCAAATTAGTATAAGACCTTTGTCTATCATTGTAGCTGACTTACAGCTGTAGAATAATCTGGAGCTTTCTTCCGTGTATTTTATTAAATCAGGACCAATAATCTTATGCTCGTTCAACTCTGTCTAACATGTAGGACTTCTACATCTTCTTCCATCTAGAAAGCTATACTAGAGCCATACTGTCTTGGACCGATAAGCCCATTTGTGTAAACAAATTCCATAAGAGTGGAATATGCACTATCAACTTCTCGGAAGAATCTAATACAGCAAGCATATATTAACTCAATCACTCTTTTAAGGCCCATCCATCTGTTTGTAGATGAAGCAGTCACCTAAAATTGATCCTAAATATAAGCGGCCATCAATTGTTCCTTCTAGGAACCTTGATGCTAAACCTTGGATCGAGGTGGACACTATCGATAAGAATCCCATGCAATGAGCAGTTTCACTTGCAAAGTTCAGCTGGTCGATCAGAATCCAAGTCGGACCGGTATGAAGTGGTAAGAGTTAGTCAATGTATCCCACATTATAAAAGCTGCCATCATGTTTCCTTTGGGTGAGAAGGAAACCGGGATATCGAAATCAGCGTGAGTATTATCAGCCATTTAGAAATTGGAAGAGTTGATAAGCTAGGATGGTGCGGTGTTCAACCTTTACTTGTGACATGCTAGGACAGCAGACACGTACTGAAAATTTCCTTTTCATCCCTCTCCACAGTAAATGCATTTCATATCTGGTACATTTATTACCTCTAGGGTGCATAGGCTGAAAAGCAGTATTGTAAGCTTTCATATAATATTTTCTTTCTCAAATCCATATCATTCGATACACATAATATGCTCTTGTACAACAAACCTCCACTTTCATCTACGGCATAATCAGTCTTGTCTCCAGTACTAACTAACTACACTATTTCTTGTAACTTGGCATCATCTTTCTAAGCATTTACTACATTTGCTTCAAATCCAGTATAACTTTTAATTGAGCCAACAAGGCTCCATCATAATAAAATCTCCAGTCATAATCTTTTAAAGTCAAAGCAGAAATCATTTTCCTACTTAAGGCATCCGCCACCACATTTGCTTTCCCAGGGTGGTAATCAATTATACAATCATAGTCTTTAAACAATTCTAACCATTGGTATTTGCCTCGAGTTCAAAATCTTTTGAGGTTAGCAAATATTTAGGACTCTTGTGATCGTAGAAAGATTCTGCATTTTCTCATATAAATAGTGTCGCCAAATTTTCAAAGCGAACACTACAGCTACTAACTCCAAATCATGTGTGGGATAGTTTTGCTCATGCGGTTTCAACTGTTTGGAAGCATAAGCTATCACTTTCCCACCCTGCATCAATATGCATCCCAAACCTATCCTCGAAGCATCACAGGACACAGTATAATCCCTACCCAAAGTAGGTTGAATCAACACGGGTGCTTCAACCAGTATTTCTTTTAACCTTTCAAAGCTGGATTGGCACTTATCATCCCACTTAAACTTCACTCCTTTAGGAGTAATCTTGTAAGTGAGGATGCTATAAGCTGAAATCCTTGTACAAATCTCACGATAATAACACTTCAGCCCAAGAAACTTCTCACCTGGAGTTACATTTTGAGGTGGTTTCAGTCATGTTGCTTCAATTTTCTGGGTCCACTTGTGCCTTAAGTAGATGCAATATGACCTAGGAACCAGAAAACCTTACCATGTGAAAATCACATTCCCTTAGCTTTGCAAATACTTGGTTTCTCTCTCAGAATTTGCAATACTATCCTCAAATGGTATTCATGTTCCTATGCATCCTTAGAATACACAGGATGTCATCAATAAATACCACAACGAATTGATCAAATAGGGTGAGAAGAACCTACCATTCATCAAGTCCATAAAATGTGGCAGACATTTAGTCGACCCAAATGACATTACTAAAAACTCTAATAAGCCATACTTGGGTTCTAGAAGCTGTTTAGGACATCAACCTCTTTTACCGGAGTTGATAATATCCGATGTAAGTCTATCTTAGAAAGAACCTTGCTCATTTCTTGATCAAATAAATCACTCTATTCAATAACATATACTTGAAGTACTTATTTATCTTTTGTTTATTTGCTGATGGTATTCAATTTTACATCAGAAAATTACTATCTTTCTTATAACAAATAAACCAGTGCCACCCCCAAGGTGAGGAACATGATTGATGAAGCCAGCAGCCAATGGCTCTTGTGGTTAGTCTTCAATAATGGAGTTCAATTAGACCATGAGTAGTACCCTCTGAAATAGGGGTTGTTGCAATATAGCTAATGAGAGATTTAAGCTATACTTTGGTGAATTGCTTCTAGTAGCTCTTGGAAACGTCAGGGAACTCTAATCATAGAATATTTTCTAAATTACATTTCTCTTTTGGAGTCTAGAATAAAAGCCAAAAAGGCATCACAACCTTTTCTGGAAAACATAGACTACATGGCAGAAATAACCTTCGATATTGATTGAGATCGGATACCATCTGATTACTTGACATGGAAGTGTAACAATTTAACAAATCTTGTTTTTGTTTATAAATAATGTGATGATGTTTGAGATAACTAAATCATCTTTAGACAAGTCAGCTGAAGGAAACAAATGGGATCAGCGAATTATCATGTGCCAGTGAGAGACAATTCATATGTGATTTGAGCTCCTTCCTTACCTGAAGGACTTACACAACAGCAGTGTAATGAGCTCTTTGAGAGAATAATTGTCACTCGAACAATTCCGTGCATGTATGAATGTGAGGCGGATCAATTAAGCATACAAGTCGATATCAAAGAGAGTGAAGTACAGCAATAACCCCACTATGTCAGGATCTTCAGCAGGTTCTCATAGCATAAGCTGGGTAAAGTACACGTAGTAGTAGGATGATTCACTTTGTCTCACAAAGCACTACCTCTTCACTTGTGAACCATGATCCTCTGCCCTACTCTGAGTGCATGGAGTACATTTGACCCTCCTCTGCCGATTCCTTGAGAAGTTCTAAGAACTTCGGATCCTTGTGGACGGTTGGCTGTCACATGATGTTGGTGCCCATACAGGAAGCACCCGGGTTGCTCGTCTACACAAACCATAATGATTTCTATGGAAATTTGTGCATATAGGTCTTTCCTCTTGTCCAGTTGAGGTGCCTCGATCGGAACCTTGTGTCATGGTAGGTCCGCATGCCCTACCCCACTTGTAGTTAGACCCTATCTTTGAATTAACTTGTGACTCTCTGGAGTCTTTTCCTAAAGAGGAACCCCTCTTGAGAACTTTTCTCTTTCTTTCTTTCTTGACTCTTCATTTAGGACTTCTCAATTTTATAGCGCTTGTACTAGGCGGTAAGGTGACAACTATGTAGTAACAACTATGAGGTACCTTTTGATGGACTCATGTAAGCCCTCCTCAAATTGTCTACATTTGAATTTTTTCCTTAAGAGCAGTTCAGTTGCATATTACTAAGGTATTGAATTCTTTCTCATATTCGATATGTCGGTTTCCCTTGTCTTAAGTAAAAAAGTGCTTCCATTTTGACTCCTTGTAATCATCGGTGACATACGCCGTATTAAACTACGTGACGAGTAGTCCTATGTAGCCGGTCAGGCGGTGGTTCTCAAACAGGCTTCCACCCGATCATAAAAATTTGCTCATGCTGTTAATGGCCAGCCCTAACGCATGTGGCGTTTTGGTCGAGACATCTCACTTCATACGAGCCCTTTCCAGGTTTTTTAAGCCGAAACTCGGCTTTATCGGACTCTTCCATACTTGTACCATGGAATTCTTCCACTTTTATGCTTTCTTATTGAATCACTCGGGCACATTAGAGTATAGTCGATCTAAGACCCTTTCCATATCTGAGAGTGTTTACGATGCTTCGAGTTGAAGCATATTCATTCCAATACGTTGAATCGAGACGGACGAGAAAGCGAGATTGATCAAAGTTAGCGCTTTAATTTGTTTCATCTCTGACTTCCTAAGGTGGATCAGTCTAGACAATACACAAAACAAGGACATCCGCGTGGAGCGACCACATTACTATGTAGGTACATCCTTAATCTAAAGACTCTTCGAAATGCTAAACACAGGCTGCATTCTGCAGTCACGCCCCTTTCGTCCCGCAGGGGCGGAGCGAGGGATAGGCCTTGAGGCCCAGATGAGACTCTTTACTTTCTTTCGGGGATGTTGGTGGGCCCGAGTCTTATAGCGAATCAAAATATTATGCCAAAGATACAAAAATAAAACTACCCTTTGTAGTGGTGTTCTGATGTCAAATCTGTACACTCTTGGAGTCAATTTACATATGCATATCTTAAAAAAAAATTTGTACATTTACATATTCATGTCGAGCCTGAAACCTACATAGGTGAACCTCACATAAGTGTTACGCGCGAATGAGGAAGATCACGGACGTCCTCCTTTGTACCTACATGGATTAAAAGTGTGCTAAGCTTTACGCTTAGTGGGAACATATAACTTATATATATACACATGCATTCATACTCTAGTACAATAAGCGTATAACAGTAACAGATGTACAGTAACATATATTAGAATTTAACATGGATTCCTATAATAAATTTATATGCCTACTTGTACTTATAACAGTCTTATACTTATTTAGATCTCCCATAGGACATATACTTGTGCTTAAAGCAAAATTATGCTTGTTCGGATCTCATGGGAGTTACAGAGCTTATACTTATACTTATATTTATATTTTTAGCAGACTTATACTTGTACAGAAACACCCGTAGGTAGTATAGAACTTATACTTGTACTTTACTTTACTCTTGATAGTTGTTAGGCTCTTATCATATAAACATTTGACTACCTAGACGATAATAGAAATAGAGTAGAGATGAGCACAATAAGTACTCGAGAAGGTGCAGTCACAGTGCGAGGTCTTGCGATAACCTGGTAGTCTTGGCTTAGCGACGGAGAGTGTCGTCGCACTAATCGAGTGCTTGAAGTACTAAATAGAGAGAGTGCCAAAGCACTAAGCGAAATCTGAAGTATAAATGCGAGAAACACGGTCGAGTTGCCATCGTACTAATAAGAGAGTACCCAAGTACTATACGTGCCTGCCCATGTAACAAAGGTACTGTGTCATTCCATATCTTGTCTTAAGCAGTCCTACAATTATATGTGCTCAGGAACTTTCTATCTTATCATAAGGGCATTAGGTTTGCCCACACCAAACTCACTCCGCCTCAACGGCGAGGTACAATATAATTTTTCCTTTACTTTACCTTACAAACATGTATGGACCCTTTCATACACTTATAGGTTCCCTCAGTAGTCAATTGTTGGAGTCCTCAAGCTGTAGCGAAATAACAAAACAAAGCAAGGCACACATCATTTTTTCATGTTGTGAGCGGTGGCGCCCGCGTAGCCGGGCAGAAGTAGAGCTAACCTTCCTCTCTCGGCCTCGGCTGCGGCGTGGGAATCCTTCTTGCATTATGAGGATCTTCAGGCTGCGAGGGGTCTCTTCATAATGCGAAGGACCTCGCAGTGCCAAGATTTTTCTCTTTTGATCCATTTTCCGAGAGGAAATCCAACCAAAAACAAGAAAAATCATATATTATCGAGGAAAAACATCTCCCAATGGGTGTTGACGAAACCAATGTGAAAGATTAATTAGGGTTTTTCCAAACCCTAACTCAAATCCTTGTATGTTAGGTTAACTTCCTAACACCTAAACATGTCTCCAAACACCATAAACCAACAATCCATACCCAAAAGGAGGATTCCTTACTCATCTTATGAAATCTAGGGATATGATGAATTCCTAACTAAACCTAGAAATTTTCCATACAAAAAATCACATCGCAGTTTCCATACCTGATGGTCTCGAGCAATACATGGTTTTTCATGCTCAAAGTCATGTATCCGCTGAAGTCTAGTTCATACACAAGTTCATAGAGTTCCCTTACCTTTCTTGGCTACTCTTCTTCTTCTCCTTCACATATGAACCTCCGAAAATGCTGAATAGAGACGAAGTGGTGTGGTCTATCTCATAAGGCCTTGTTTAGCCATAAAATGCGATGGTGACTTAAGTTTCCTATTGAACTTTGAAATTCCTTCATCTCTCCTCTATTTGCACCACAAGTTATTCATATTCACTTTGTATATAATCTTATAATCTTACTTAGCATTTATATCCCATTTTGACAAATTACAAATTTGCCTTGTATCTTGTACAAGGGTTTCTCGGATTTCCACGTTTGCATTTAAAATTACGAAGAATTTAAATTATACCTCTGAAATACCCCAAACATGTCAGCATTTAAGGTATGTTCGGGGTATTACATGACGATGTCACATGCTACTTTATTGTCTAAAACAATTGGATTGAATTAGATTGGAAAAGTAACTTACAAATCTATAGAGGAGTCTTATCATAATGCCTCCTGAAGTCCTATACCATGCTTCTAAATTCGCCTCTTCTCTTGAGCGAGCAACGACATTTTGTTTGTTACTTTTCCATATCACAAGATTACCTCCTACAAAGGTCTAGTAATCAGAGGTAGACCTCCTATCATCTAGCGCACCGGCCCAATCATCATTAGTATACACTTTTGTACTATGGTGATCACCATGTTTGGTGAACATGGTTCCTTTCCCAAGTGCACCTTTTAAATACCTCAAAATACGAATGATAGGATTCATGTGTTGTTCACCGGGATTATGAATATCCTGACTGAAAACACTTAAAGCATATGCAAGATCTATCCTTGTATGAGCTAAATACATCAATCTCCCCATAAGTCTTTGACACCTTCCTTTATCAGTAGGTATTTGATAAGGTTCAACCCATAATTTCATACCTTCTTCCATTGGTGTATTGAAAGATTGACATCACGACATTAATTCCAGTTTCTTGTAACGAATCTAAGGCATATTTTCATTAAGATAGAAAAATTCCCGAACTTGACCTTGAAAATTCAATCCCAAGAAAAAATTTTTAGAGAACCCATTTCCTTAATTTCTAACTCTCTAGAAAAATAATTTTGTAGATCTTTTCTTTCTTCTAGGTTATTTTCAGTAACCACCATGTCATCCACATAAACAATGAGTGTTGTAATCTTATCATGATGCTTCTTTACGAACATCATGTGATTTAATTGCTGATTATGTAGAAGTCTCGTTGACTTTGTAAACCTTCGAACCATGTAACGGTGATTCGCGTCAACCCGCGTAATGGCTTCTTCAATTTGCACTTACGACTTTGCTTTTACGCGGTAGAACCTTGATGGGAGATCCATATATGCTTCTTCGGATAGCTCTCCATGTAGAAATGAATTTTTTTACATCAAATTGTTACAATGACCAATCCAAGTTTATAGCTAAAGATAATAATACTTGAATTGTGTTGATCCTAATTACAAATGCAAACATCTTAATGTAGTCAATCCCATAAGTTTGAGTGTACCATTTTGCTACCATTATTGCTTCATATCGATTCAATACTACCATCTGCCTTGTACTTCATAATATAGATCCAGCCAAAACCAACTGGCTTCTTTTCAGGTAGGCTATCAACAATTTACCATGTTTCATTCTTCTATAATGATTTCATCTCCTCATTCACGGCTGCTTTCCATCTTGGATAAGCTAAAGCTTCCTTCACATTGTTAGGTATAACTACAGTAGATAGTTGATTTTAAAATGACTTATTTGATTTAGACAAATGATGGTTAGTCATGTACTTGCTCATGGTATGTCTAACTTTTCTAGATAGTTCAAGTTCATTTGTTGGTTTAGGAATGCCTCTATTATGACAATGTGGTAATATTTTCATGGATGGCTCAGGTTCCAAATTAAGAACATCCTGCCTTGAAGAAGATTAGTGCGATATGTTAGTTGAGGTATCCTTGAACTCAATTTGTTTAGATGGTGATGGTGGATTAGCTTCTTCAACTTATAGGTTGTCATTGCAACTTGGTTATGACGTTGCACTTCTCATGTCCAATTCACTTACTTCCTGGTTCAATAGTCCAGATTCACCCTTCAAGGACATGTGATAATCATAATCGAGAGTTTGAATTCCTAATGGTACTCCCCCTGAAGTTCAGACTCTGATGAAAAATACATCAAAACACCACATGCATTGCAATGAACATGAGTCGGGTTGGGGGGTAGTAACTATTAATGATGTGCCCTTGGGCAATAGTGTAATTGTTGTTACTTTCATATTTCAATAATAAAGAGGCATTTTCATTATCATCTTATGTTTCTAATTTGGTAATTCGCTCCAAGAATAGTTGATTCCACTCATGGTCATCAAGTGAGTGACTTGATAATAGAATCCTATACTTGACATGGAAAAATATTCTAAATTATCTATGGTCGTTCATTATTGATGGAGCAATAATGAATTAAGACTACTATGGAGTGTGATTGATGATCATGTTCTACTAATTATGGATATGTGATATTAAGTCAACTCATAAGTACGTGTTGATGAACATTTTACTAGACCGTCCACTATGAGAATACTACATGGATTACAAGTAATAAGTAATTCTCAGTGATGTCTTCTTTTTTGTCCTTCGACTTGACACCACCATAGGTCCCTATATAGGAAGCTCTATGTTTTGACATTGTTTAACATCGTCCGTAATAGAGTGGTAATACAAACTGTAGTTGGACATAGAATAAATCGTGTAAAGGGGCATTAGTGGATGAAAGGGATTTGTCCCTCTTTTTAGAGAGATATCCATGGGCCTCGACATGTGAGATTGTAAAATACATGGCCATGCTCAAATGAATTAGTACGAGTTATTAATGTCCTTTGTATTATGAGTTCACATGGAGGTTGAGAAATTTCATGATTGAACTTTACAAGGGTGACTTAGTCCATGCCTTGTGTTCAATAGGGATATCTAGTTACAAAAGCACTATGACGTTCACTATGGATTAGGTTATATCGGACTATGGACATCCACATAATTTGGGTGGTCATAATGTCTTGGTAGAGGCCGTTTATGATATGTGGGCTCGAAATAGGTTTGAGCCACTACGGCTTTATGTTGACTTCTGAGTGTCACTTTTAAGAATGGTTGAAACCAACCCTTGGAAACTAAATTAGTATATAAACCCAAGGGATCCCCTAGTGGGATTACTCATTCACGTTTGAGAGGCGGCTAGGGTTTTGGAGAGTCAACCTCGTGTTAGCACACTCATCTCTCTTAAGGTTTCCAAAAGGCTCATTCCCCATGGAATGGGTTGTAAGTGTGACATACGCTACATTTCTCGGTTAAATGAGAGGAATTCATGCATACACAAGGCTGTAAAAGAAGGATCTTTTCAGCTCAAAAGAAAGTGTTCTTCCAATCTTCAATCATCTAATCAGATCACATGGATCCCTAGCCGGGTAAAGAGGCAAATTTTTTTTATTTTCCGCAATGCATTCATGATCTTTCACCCTAGAAACTCTACAGTAACATCGGTATCCTTTTTGGTGCAATGCATAACCAACAAACGCACATCGCAGTGCTTGAGAAGTTAACTTGTTGCATTGGTGTTTATGTAGGTGCATAAATGCCACACAACCAAAAATATGAGGAGGTAAATTCAAGACGTTTAGGGCAGTTACAACATTAGTCAAAGCTTGAAGAGGTGTTTGGAAATTAAGTGAGCTAGAAGGTACCCAAATAATCAAGTATGCGGCAGATGTAACTGCTTCTCCCCAAATATTGGCATTTGTGTTGCTATTAAGGAAGCTCGAACAATCTCTAACGAGTGGAGATTTTTCCTTTCACTTCATTTTGCTAGGGTGTATTAGAACACATGGTTTGATGAATGATATCATGTCCTTCCAAATGCTTATGAAGATCAGAACTTTGATATTCTCCATCATTGAGAAAATAAAGAATGAAGAGAAGTCAACTTCTCCGCATCCATTAGGGAAGAATAAAGAAGTTGAGACAATTTCAGAGATGACTCCTTGGGCATTTGTGCATGAGGAGTTTCCAAGTGAAGACATACCATACATTTTAGAGCTGGAAAAGCATGTAGTTTTATGGCATGAGATTAAAGGAACCTCCATTGTAGAAATAACGATCAAATCATTTGAAGAGGATGTAGTTAATCTACAAAAGGGGCACTATTACTCCTTCATAGAGAATTATGGGAGCAAGAATCCTCAAGCATTCCGTAGTTTGTAGAGTCAAGTAGGACTCGAAAAACTGAGTGGCTTCTTAGGAGGCAACTAAAGTTTAATAAGTTTCCTTTCCATTTTCTATTGTTAGTTACCTTTGATGTTTGTTTTTAGTTAATTTTTCTTGTTTGATCTTGTTTTATTTTATTTTTAGTTATTATTTTCAGGTTTTTGGAAGTCCTAAAGTTAGTTCTAAGGCAAGAGAAATGGGATGACCACTTCAGGGGAATCTTCTCTTTCCTTCCTTGTTTTTCATGCTCTATTTCATTGAGGGAAATGTTTATTAAAGGTTAGGGGGACAAATTGTGGTAGAATCACCTTTGGATTTCCTTAGTGTCTTGTGTTATACATGTTTGTGTTTGCATTTATTTTAGTTTGGTTAGTCGGCTAGTTTGTTGAGCCCATCTTTGCAAGTGGTTTTTCTTTCTTTCTTTTGGTTGTTTTGTGTCTCATATGAGTTGGTTTGGTGCTTAATAAATGTTGAAGAATGCTGACATTGTGCTTCAAAAGTTTGTTTTTGTTTTGCCAAAACTTGGGATACCATCACATTTATGTGATCTAGATTAAAATGTCAGTGGTTATGGAGGCAGTAAGTGAGAGCCTTTGTGTTTTTCAAGGAACACTTCTTAAGGGAACTTGTGCACACACACACACTATATCTCATTTGTACACAGAGGTTTTAGCCTCTTCTTCTCAAACTAAACATGCTTAAGAGACCTTAACTTCCATAGCGTTGGGACACCTTCAAAAAGAGGATTGCCAATGTGCCTCAACAAAAGAAAAAAAAAGTGAAAATAAATAGAAAGTAAAAAATGTGAAAAAGAAAGAATAAGTGAGTTTACTCAATCGAAATCGAGCATAGTCTGAGGGGCCTTTCAAAGCCTTATGCCCTGAGCCAACTGGCCGGGAGTCATTGACTTAAATGCTCGTTATATGGGACATAAGATGAGTTGATTCACAGTAGGTGCTTTGGTTTCTAGTTAGTGTTAGGGATGAAGTTTGAGAGGGAACTTATTGCTCAATGCCCTTAACTTGACTAGGTAGGGAGTCTGCAGCGGATCCCACTACATGGACACTTTTCTAGAGCGCCTTAGCATTGCATAATACATTTTAGCTTTAGTATTGAATAAAACGTGTGTTCTCAACCTGTTTTTTGTTAATCTTTTTAAAATGATTGAGTTGAGTTTGGTTGAAAAGTGTCTTGGAACCTCTGTCTACATTGGAGATTTAGCATACCGTTTTCATCGAGTTTCATTAGGAAGGATTCATTGAGAAATTGAGGGCAAAGCTTGCCTTGATCACCATGCCCATATATGCCTTGTATTTAAAGATTTTAAATGTGTTGGGATCCCATGTAGGCTATATTGTTTCCATAGAACTTTGTCATGTTATTCTTTGAGCTTGCTACTAGCACCATTCACTACTCATATCTCTTTTAGTGTTTTGTATATGTGTGTTTTTCATTTACTTGAGAATGAAACAAATTTGTGGGCGTGTTATATCTTAAATACTCCATTTTGTCCCCGATTTTTATTTTTAGGTTTTAGTGGTTTTATAAGATAAATATGTGTCTCGATTCTCTTTTTTTTTTTTTTTTTCATTGTATGTATTGTGTGAGAGAGAGGAGATTTGAGCGGAGGCGGAGAGGAGAAGCGGAGGGGGTTTTGATTAACTGACAGCCATTGGTGGAATGAGTGAGGAGTGAAGAAAAATCATTGAATCCATCAATATGCCGTAATAAACATGTGATCCTTTTGTCTTCGATGTCCTTCATGGCTCCCTTCATTATGGCACATTCACAGACTTGAGATTTCTGTAGACACTAAGATCGTGTGATTCAAATTCTGGATGAGTAAGATATGACATCAGGAAGTGAAGGAGAAATGAAGGTTGGCTTAAAACATGGTGCCCTCGTAACGTGGCTTATTGTTATTAATGATGTGCATCACGTTGTAGCTTGATGTGTATCCAACTATAACGTGAAATGGCCTTGCTTGCTCCCGAACTCCACATTTCTCCATCTTGCGGTCTGAGATGCCTTGCCTTCTGACGTGGATGTCAAAGCCAAATTTTTGTAGAAGCCAGTTCCTCTCCTCGTTTTTTTGCTTATAAGAGAAAGAAGTGGAGATTTTTGAAGGGGGTTTTGGGAGAGGCTTGTGTGGTGCGAAGAAGACCCTTTGGGTGAAAACACCCAAAGGCAACTCTCTCTTAGGGGAAATCGATGCTAGGCCTTGAAGAAGAAGAAGAAGAATCTAAACTCTTCTTATATTTTCTTGCTTTTCCTCATTTTAAGTTCATATTTCTCCTGTGAAAGTAATCTCTGTTTTCTAGGGTTTTGATGTAGTCTAAACATTGAGCAATTGTGTTTGCTTTGATTTTAATCTTTGATGTTTGGATATATATATATATATATATATATATATATATATTAAATATTTGTATTATTCTCATGCTTGTTGATGATTGATCATCTCATTAACATGATTAGTGACCTAATTTGAGGTTGAGAAACAATAATTAGGTTAGACCATGAATGGAATGTTGTGTTTCACCATTGAATAGAGATATTTGTTGGTTACATGTGGCTTTTTGGATTTCAATTACTTAATACATCCTTGATTATGATGGTTTGAAGTAAAGATACAATATAACATTTTCTAAGGATATATTATTATTGCTTGAGAAAGAATAGCATGTGCTTAGGTGAAATCTGTGACACCCTAAAACCTAGGGGTCCCGTTGACCAATCGTCAACCCACGGAAATACTACCTTAAGTAATCGCATACCTAAACGATACAATGGTATCAAATACCTATGAATCTTAGAGTAACTCGATGCCACCTTGATCGTCCATTTAAGGGATCATTCATCCATATTTAAGTTAAAAATATAAAATTACATTTAAAATAGTCTGTAAGGATTACGTCCGACTCTCTTACCATTATTACATATCGGAACTAGATTCTTCCTCAATTTTACAAAAAGATTTATCAAGGCCACATGTTGGCCTTCTTCCTGATGTGGAAGGCCTCGAATGGCGTCGTCCGTTGGTTACACCACCGCACTTGAAATTTTTCCCATAAAGTGTGAGCCACCCCTTGACAGAGAATATTTCCTATAGAGCTACTCAGCCTAAGTGCACATGCAATGGTAAGTATTCATACATTCCGCAATCACATTCCCAGTAAAAACATGCGATTTCTCTTATGGAATGCTACATGTCATGCCATGAAATGCTACATGGACAACACAATCCACACTTATTGGGTGTCTTGGACAATCACATCACGCATATGAAGCTTCCATACACCATTTCATTCATGCGATATGATATGCACACATATATCAACATCAACATACAATATCGTACATATTCAAACGTAACCTCACCTGATCAAGCCGTGTGTATTTGCAAATATAAAATCATCACATGCTAATACATTTAGAACACACATTTGAAATCCAGAGCATGTCACTCTTAATTGACAATGTCACTCTCAAACAAGTCATACAATGGCCTCGAAGCAAGCCCTGAGCAATCACCGTCGGGCCTGAGCCGACCTAAACAGGCCATGAACATGAGCCTCACGCAATCACAGGCTCGCCTAGGCGTAGCCTACCTTCGCCTAGGAGAAGTGGTTCGCTTAGGCAAGTAAAAGCCTCACCTAGGCGGACCAGAAAGTCCCTATTTCCTGTCCTCGGGCTTGCCTAAGCGAACACTCCCTCTCTGGCGGAGCCCTTAGCTGGGAGAACTCTGCCTTACTAGCGGAGACTCCTTCTTTCACCAGGATAGTTGTCACTCACCTAGGCGAAGGTTAGCTCACCTAGGAAAAGGATGCCTGATAGGAACTCGAACATCTAACCATTTTTCAACCTAAAAATGGAAAATAAACCAAGTAAGAAGAATTCCCTACTTCTTAGAGCGTAGAAGAATCCTTAGGAAGTCTCGTGGACACTTCCTAAACCTAAAACCTTTGATTTCCCAAACTCCTCATTTGGATCCTTGGCGAAATCCCATGTTTTCGGTACCCACGCGTAGCCCTCATCGATGTGATGAACTTTCGTTCTTGGCCCGACTTCGACCAATGGAACTCCGTAGATCTTGGAAGGAAGCTCTTTGCTCTCCTCTTTCTCTCTTCTCTCACGCATGACAACAGGAGGAAATGGGCTCTCTTGTGCTCCAATCCCCTTTTTGACTTACAACTTAAGTCGTGGCCCACGTCGCGCCATGTGTCTACACTGCATTGGTGGCAAGGGTTGTTAAATCTGATTCTGGATTAAATCTTGTTGTTTGACTTTAACTTCGGTTGCTTAACTGCCGGGACTGCGATCTGGCTGCGAATCGACTGACTTTTAACGCCGAAGCGGGCTGAATATCTTGGATTCATTGAAATTAACGCGGGCGACTGCGTTCGGGCGTTCGGATGATGGATTGTTAATAATCGGTTGAAATTCGGTTGTTTCTTGACGATTAACGTTTGACGTCGTTTCTGATTGTCGCGTAATATATGGCGATTGCCGGGCGTCGCGGTTGGCACCGGATCGTGAAATTGAACGATCGAAACCTGGTTTTTAACCTTTCTGCGCGTGTTGTTCGTTGGTTGGCCGATTGGTTTGTTCGTTTGTTCCCGCGTGTTCAATGGATCGTTGTTGTTGTTGCCGCGGCTTTGTTCGCGCGGGACGACACTCGCTCAGCTGGCTCATACACGCGTCGTTCTTGCTGGGCCGCGCGTTTTTCGGCGCCGATTGTTTCGGACCGTTTATCGCCGCCGGTGCTCGTCCGTTCGTCAAGTCGCCGATCGATCTTCGTTCGTTAAGACGTAACGCCGACAACAATCGATGTTTCTGCTGCTCGCCGATGGTTCGGTGATTGCTAAGCTGTGGCGAAATCGCCGCTATACATCTTTCCATCGTTTCTTCGTTCAAAATGGTTATTTCTAAAATTGGTTTGACCGATTTGCGCCGATTCGATCGTCTTGTTATAACGATTGATGCTGTCGTGACCGTCGACTCTTATTGTAGAACGGTTATACGTCTCTAATGGCGTTTGGGTACGGCTGGTTGTTCGCGACGATGGAGCTGCGGCGACCGAATTCGATCGTATTCGCGGAAGTCAGACCGGTTGGCGACCGATTCGTCATTTCTGACCTCGGTATTGACGATTGTCGAATGGTCGTGGATCGCACCGCCGCCGAAGATTGTTCTCGTTCATTGTGGTTCATTTGTTGATTGGGAACGCTGCTGATCAGATGAGGTTCTTAACGAAGTTGGCGCCGCTGTTTGTTTCGATCGAAATTATTCGTTCGACCGGTTGACGATTATAGACTGATTTCGTTCCGCCGCCGCCGATGTTGCGGTGTTCGTTGTTATTTGATTTCTTGAACGTTATATCGTTGATTTAAACTGCGAAGCGGCGCGAACGGCAGCCTTTGCTCGCTCTGGTGGTTGGCCCGGATGGAAAGCCATCTCGTTCTTGCCTCGGATGGATTTACGGTGGCGGGTTCCATGGCTTGTCGCTGTGACAGTTCGCGAGGTTGGGTTTGCTCATTACCGCGGCATGCTGTCGTAACGCTGTTTGCCGCTTTAACGAACGCTAACGGATCAAACCGATCTGGTTCGCTGACCTTTCGTGCTGTTCGCTGAACGGCAAAACGTCTCCTAACGTTTCAATAATAACTCTGATCGGGCGCGTTGAAGACCCGCGATCTCGTTGGAACATTCTTTGCGTGGCGACGAAAACGCTGTTGGAAGCGACCAATGATGAAGATCAAAAACATTATGTTGAACGATCACTGTTGTGAAGTTGCTGTCGTTGCGTTGATTTTATTGTTTTGAAAATATTCTTTTTTACCTTAGTATCTCTTCATTTCATCATGTTGAACAGAAAATGTATCTTATTGATGAGAACCTGCTTTATATCACACTGTGTTAATTTTAAAAATTATACAATTCAAATTTATAATGTTTTAACTCATAAAAGTAAATTAGATTAATATTTTCATATTTGTCATTTTTAAAAATTTTCTAGATAATTCAAATAAAAAAGTTAGGAATTTTATCTTTTTTAAATTCAATAGTAAAGCGTAACTTATCAATTAAAATTAGAAAATTGTGAAAATAATCTGTTCTTGGCTTAGATAATGCGGTCTCATGTAATAAAATAAAAAGTAAAATTTTCATTCAAAAATCAACAAAATATTTTAGAAAATAAATTAGATGTTTTGAAAATATTTTTTAGAAGTGTTTGGTTTTTAATACCAAATGACATATGTTCAAAGGGACGATCGTATTTTTATTCATTGATGTTTTTATGTTAAAATATAGAGAAGACCTTTTTATATCCTTCTCAATCATATTTATTCAATAAAATAAAGAAAGGAAAGAATTAGAAAAAAAAAAAACTATCACAAAAAATAGAAAGAATAGCACTCTGAAACTTTCTAAAATCTCAACACTCCCTATCAAGTTGGTGCATAGATGTTGCAAATGCCCAACTTTCTTTAAAAATTTGAGTATGTTCGATAGGCTACTACTTTAGTGAGGATGTTGCCTAGTTGATCTTTTGACATAATTTTAGGCAATTCCACAATCTTTAAATCTAACTTCTTCATGAAAATATGTCCACCTCGACATGTTTTGTACAATCATGTTGTATTGGATTATGAGCAATGTGAAATGCTGCTTTATTGTCACAAAACAATTGGATTTGTTGATTGGACAGGTAACCTAAATCTTGTAAGAGGAGTTTTAGGCATAATGCCTCTCAAAGTCCTATGCCATGCTTCTAAATTCCGTCTCTTCTCTTGAGGCTAGCAACAACATTTTGTTTCTTACTTTTCCATATCAAAATATTACCTCTTACAAAGGTAAAGTAACCAGAGGTAGACCTCCTATCATCTAGCACACGACCCAATTAGCATCAGTATACACTTTTATACTATGGTGATCACCATGTTTGGTGAACATGATTCCTTCCCAAAGTCTTCTTTTAAATGCCTTAAAGAGGAATAGTTGGTTCATGTGTTGTTCTCTAGGATTGGCACATATCTTGGCAGGACGCTTGCCAGCATCATGCAGTCTAGCCTTAATATCAGTACAATGCATCAATCTCCATAGGTCTCATAATACCTTCCTTTATCGGTAGATATTTAATCGGTTTCAGCCCATGTCTTCCTTACCTTCTTCTATTGGTGTATTGATAGGTTGACATCGCTCACATTCAGGTTTTCTTGCGCGGATTCAAAGCTTATTTTCTTTCTTTGACAAAATTTCCCGAACTTGATAGAAACTTCTAATCCTAAGGAAATATTTAGAGAGACCCATCTTGTTTAAACTCTCAATAAAAATAATTTTGTAGATCTTTTCTTTCTTTTGGGTCATTTTCGATAACCACCATGTCATCCACATATGAGTGTTGTAATCTTATCATGATGCTTCTTCAAGAACAACATGTGATCTGAATTGCTTTGAAGGTAACCGAAGGCTCTCATTTACTTTTTTAAAACTTCCAAACCATGCTCTTGGTGATTGCTTCAATCCATATAATGACTTCTTCAATTTGCACACTTTTTGACTTTTCTTTTCTAACACTAAGCATCTTGATGGGATATCCATATATGCTTCTTCAGATAGCTCTCCATGTAGAAATTAATTTTTTTTTATCAAATTATTACAATGGCCAATCAAAGTTTATAGCTAAAGATAATAATACTCGAATTGTGTTGATCTTAGTTACAAGTGCAAATGTCTTTATGTATTTCAATCCCACACTAAGTTTAGTACCTTTTGCTGATATTTCTTTATACCATTCGACACCACCATCTGCCTTGTGCCATGAGTATATATCCAGCCACCCAATGACTAACTCCCGGTGGATGATCATAAGTTCCAAGTTTCATTATTTTGCAATGGTTTCATCTCTTCGTTCATGGATGCTCATCTTGGATGGAGATAAGCTTCACCTATCTTATTGGAAATTATAATAAAGTACAATGTGGTTATAAATGAAGTATTTTATTCAAAAAAAATGATGGTTAGTCATTTGGTTGCTCATGGGATATCTAACCTTGCTAGATAGTCCAGGTTCATTTGTGGGTTTAGGAATGCCTCTATTATGTGGTGTAATCTTTCTGTGGATGTTAGTTCCGATCAGAACAATATATTGAAATGATTAGTGTAATTACGTTAGTTGAGATATCCTCGAATCCAATTTGTTTAGATGGCGATGGTGGATCAGTTGTACTCTTTCTTTCTTCTTCTATCACTTCTTTAACTTCTGGGTGGTCATTGTAACTTGGCTCTGACATTGCACTGCTCTTATCGGTCGCCCTTCTGTTCAGCGTTCAGGATTCACGCTGAAGATGTGATAATCATAATCGAGAATTCACGAATTCACGGTACTCCTTGGAAGTTCGGACTCTATTAAACTCTAATAAATGCTGGCGGCTTATCGACTGTAATAACATATGTAGTTGAGGGTGTGATGATGATGTGCCCTCGGCTGTGTGTTATTATTCGTTTCTGTTCTATGGCAAGAAACGTTGCATTATGTCTTATCATTTCTAATTTGGTAATTCACTTCATGAATAGTTGATTCCACTCATTGTCATCAAATGCGTAACCCGATCTTGCCTATGCCGGCATAGATACTACTGAATTATCACATGGTCATTGTTATTGATGGAAGCGATAATGAATTAAGACTACTATTGAGTGTGATTGGCGATCATGCTCTCATAGTCTATGGATATCTGAATTAGTCAACTCATAAATTTACATATTTAATTTGACGTACGATCAGGCCAACTAGAATATAAATGGAGTTTACAAATTCACTAAGTAATTCTCCACATCATAAATGATATCTTTTTTTTGACCTAACTTTCCCACCACTTAGGTCCTATGAATCTCATGTTTTGACACGGTTCGACATCGTCATAACAGGGAGGTAGCCACAGCTAATAGTTGGACATGAATAAGTCTCTCAGGGACATGAGTGGATGAAAGGGATGTGTCCCTCTTTTTAGAGAGATATCCATGGGCTTCTCGACATGTGAGATTTTAAAATGGCCATGCTCAAGTGAATTAGTAAGGATTATTACTGTCATTTGTATTATCAGTTCACATGGAGGTCGAGAAATTGCATGATTGAACTTTATAAAGGTGACTTAGTCCATCTGCCATATTTGATCAGATATACAGTGTAATAGAAAAGGACTACGGCAGCGTCTGCTATGGTATCCAGCAACCGGTGGTTATAATACTTTGCTAAAGGCCATTTATGATCTGTGGGCTCGAAATAGGTTTGGAGCCCACTACCAATTTATGTGGACCTACAAGATCACACACTTAGAATTGGCTGGAAACCAACCCTTGAGCTTAAAATTAGTATTTAAACCCAAGGGATCCCCTCATGGGATTATTTATTCACGTTTGAGAGACAACTAGAGTTTTGGAGAGTCAACCTCGTGCTAGCACACTCGTCTTTCTTGAGGTTTCCAGAATGCTCGTTCGTGTGGATAGCTGTAGAGAATGTGAGTGCTTTTGCTACACCCTCTTGGATTGATAGGAGAGACTCCACAATTTATGAGCGACAAGAGAAGGACCTTTAACCGAAAGATTGTATTTTATATAATATGATAATCCACATGGATCATGTTTGGGTAAGAAGGCAGAATTTTTTTTTCCATTGGATGAATGATGGTTCTATAGAAACCTTCTGGTAACATCGGTATCCTTTTGTTGAGCTGTAACATCATACACATCGCTAAATGCGCGAAAGTTAACTTGTTGCATTGGTGTTTTTATGTCTTTTGATGCATAAATGCCACTGACCAAAAACATGAGGATGTAGATTCAAGGCGTTTGGAGGCGGGTAGAACCTCGACTAAGTGGCTAGAGGTGAAGATTAATCAAGTATGTGGTATATAAGTTGAAGAATTCCCATAAAAGAGCCCATCTTGTTGGTAATCTCTTCAACATTCCATCCCATGATTTCTTCTTAGCTTTCCCACTGTGCGGGGTTTTACTTCGACATTTCCCTAACATATTTGAGTAATCTTCCTCAAGGGAAAATGCATTTCCTTATAATTTCTCGACATCTTACCGTATTCTCCTTTACCCCCTTAGTTTGTTGATACTTTTTCCTGTGTTCCCGATGCTCTATCTCTTCCTCCATTGTTGGAGTTTGGGACTGCCCATGCTATTAGAGATGTGGCTATTCTTATCCCGACCTTTCCTTTTCCTCTTGTGTCACCTTCAAAGATACTTCTTGGAAAAGAATTACGATATGTTCTTCTTAAGTCTATGGCTAGGCATTTGAAGGATTGGATAACTTGGGTGAGCGGACTATCTATAAATTTAGAGTTTTCAGAGATCTTAGGTGTGCTGATTAATTAAACTTGCAAGGTGAGTGTAACTCTTGATTTGGATTTGATGAGTATATTGCCTTGGGTTTTGGTCTAAGGGATTTTAAATTCATTTACTCTTCTTTGACCCTGCATTAGTACACCCCAAGGAGATTTACATCTTTATTGGAGTTACTGTTGAGGTTAGAGTTTGTATCATCCTCTAGATGTCCATGACTGTCCTTCCCCATCTTGAAGTCTCTCCCACCTCTCAGACTTCCTACTCATCCTCCATAAGGAGGTGGCAAACTTCTACTAGGATTCCTTCTATCAAAGAGCACATAGTGTTCCTCTGCGTTCTTCTTTTCCATTTTGTCTTTTTTCCTCATTCGAGTAAGCCTTATAGATATCTTTACTGTGGGGCCTTTTCCATTTGTGACCTATACTTTGTTTGTTTCTTAACTCTTATTTAATCTATGGCAAGTATGTGAGTGAAATTACCTTGCAGGTGGAGAAGCCCTTTGGTTTGACAAATTTGGCCTATTTTCCTTTGTTCTGGCTATCAATGACTCTTTTCCCTCCATGTATTTAGAGATCTTAAAACAAACCAATCCATTAGACTATATCTTCATATTCCCTTTTTTTTTCCTTAGCTTGGCATACCGTTCTTTGTCTCAATTGTCCTTGAAGCCTGACACTATTTCCAACCCAACTTGGCAGTAGATCTTAAATTTTTCCATCCCTTACTTGATGGATTTTAAATTATACATCAACATTCCTTAGCATAGTTTGTAGGGTCTTGATCTACAAGTTGTGTGATGTTTTTCCCACCATATTCCTTACAGCAGTTTTCTTACCCTACTTGCCACGCATGGGCTCCTTGATTGGTTACTGGGTTGCATCCTTCAGGTCCCTTCTACCCTGGGACCACTATTTCTGGCCTTAGTAAGTCAAGCGGCCCATTACTATCGAGGCTCCTACTGTGACACCGAGCCATTTATGCTATTAGATGTAGAATCCTTCTCAACTTGGTGGTCTATTAGATTTGATGATCTTATCAACTCTGCCCTTCTTCACCAGTCTGCTGAACTTTTATTAGGTTGTTTCTTGCATTTAGTTCTTTGACTTTCACCTCAATCTCTAGCACTCCTTGTGTTATACCACAGGTTTACTTCCTTCTTTAACGCCATTGCAAGTGAAGAAAGGGAAATTCGGGCAATCTAAACCTCTATTTATAACAATCTACAATGGCTGCCAAAGTGAAGAGCCACCTTTTCCAGGCTTCCGAGCGGAGATCTCGTAGTATAGCTGAGCTTATTGCCACAGCACTGAGACGTCTATCAATATTGGAAAGTTGAAAGAGGAAGTATCAATCGGGGAAAGGTAGTCTTTATCGATGAATCAGCGAGGTAGTTGAGCTTCCTTTAGGAGAGATCATTCCGCCGATGATATTTGGAATCTAAAGATGTTTGCATTTTCAACTAGATTGGGGCTCATTGGGAAAACTCCTCGAAACTCTTTTACTTTCAATTCCTTCGATTGGACACTTTACCTCTCATTTCCCTGTTTGTCGTTTCATTTTCCTTACCTTTTTCTTTCCAAGTCTCGCTGAATTACACCTTGCGTGTTAAACGGGAGCGTTCTTCTTGGATCTTTCCTTTTGAATGAGCCACTCCTCATGTTGAGCCACCCATCCCGGACCTCCTGCTTGAATCGAATGAAGTTGTACCGCTCCACTATTGATGGATCCTCACGAGGAGCTTGGACCTTCCCGCCCCACTATCGCCCCATCCAAAAAAGATGCCTTTCATGCATATTATCAGCGTCTTACAATCCGGCTTCTCTTGATGATCATTTGGGACTTTCCTTTATGGAGTTATACACCATGCTCCTAAGGTATTTTCTTCCATTAAGCATGTAATGATAGGCCCACTCAAGTGATATATGAGTTGGAGAAATTAAGGGAGAAAAAAATATATGATATAGAAATCAGGTTATCTGCGACTAGAGCATCGGTGATTAGAGAAGTAAATTGAGTATCATACCGGGAAGAGCGAGTCGGACTGTGGCTCACAAAAATGGAAGCGAGGAAAGAAAAGTTATCTTCTGTGATGCGATGAGTGAGGATCTTTGCTTGCTTGGGCCTAAGCACCTGACAAAAGACCATTTCCTTAGGTGATTTTCTATCTCACATGAGGAAGGTGCTAATCGACCTCCCAATTCGCGACAAATTGATGTTTTCCATCCAAGAATGCTTAGAGTTAGGACTCTACGAGATATTTTGATTTTCTAGATCTAATCTCCTTTTCCATTTAGAGACATAGTCCTTTGATTTTGACAAGACCCTTGACCTTATCATGCTAGTTTATCTCGTTTTGCTAGGTGGCCAAAAATCGACCATTGCTTGAGGACTTGCTCTTTAGATACTTGATTTCTTATGCTTAGATTGTTGATGGAAACTCACTGACATTGCATAGACTCACTCAAAAGCTTAAAATTGCATTGCGTAGACAGGTGACCTTGGGGCACACCTTAAAGATTCATTGAACCACATTATTACTATACAAGTCATTGAACAACTAACACCCCTGCCGATTCTGACCATGACATTGCATTGATGAACCGAGGTGTCTAAGGCCTACCTTAGGAAGTGTCTTGCTTGTGTATGATGATATACTACGTCCCAACAAATGCGCTCTAGAAATTGATGAAGCGATTGGCCAAAAAGCATACTATTTTTATTTTTAATATCATCTGTTGTTGTGTGTTAGGGAGAAACTTGCATCGCGAGAGCGATGCTAAAAGCCTCTGCTTTGGCTCAAAACTAGAAATAGAAAAAGGTGGCCATGTTGGAGAAAGCGGGTATTTGAAAACAATAGTGGCATAAAAGCCTACCTTGAATCAAAACATTAGGATAGAAACCATTTCCCCAAAACTTCCTCACTCTTTGGAAAGTCACAACGTTGAAACTTGACTCACAATTGCAATGTCTGAACTAATATTTGCAACATTGAGATATTTGTTTTCCTATGATTCTTTGCTCTGTGTAGCGGTGTGAGAAGAAAGAAGTCGTAACATTACAAACCTAATTGCTTGTTGCTGCGATGTCTCCATTTGCTCAAATGGGATAACCTATCTCGATTACCTTGTGCTTAACCACAAGACCAGCGTTCTTTGGAGAAAATCATGCATTTGAATGTAGTAGCTCACAGCCCGCTTTCCTTTACTCGGTCGACATGAGGACATATTTCCTCCAATCTTGGTAATTATGGCCCCTCATGAAGCTTTATCAAGTTGCGCCTGTTTGAGAAATATGTGTGCCAGGTGGCCCCTAAGGACTACCTCTATTACTTGGATATTTCCTCCTTCATTCCCACTAATCTTGATGTATTAAGGGTCCTTTTCCTTGGGGGATCGGTAAAGGAGATCTTAAAGATGTTTGTATTTTTTGGATGAAGTGGCTGAAGGCCAAATTTACTGCCTCAAATCCTATTGTCTCATACCTATTTCTTCAATGACCTTAATAATCTCGAGACCTATATATCCGGAGAGGGAACAAGAACCCTTGGAGAAATCGAGTGGGTGTGAATGCCCTTGGCAAACCACTTTATCAATAGGTCATTCCATATTTCTCCAGTCCTAAAGTGGTCATGGAACCTACTTTTAGAGAATTAATGACACAACAAACTCATTCTTAGGGAAAAACCTTTATTTAGGATCAATAAGGATTGTAAAGCCTACTTTAATCTTCCAATCAAAGACCAGTATCTACTTTCCTAGGTTATAGTGGTCATGGGACCTACTTTATTTATTCATAAAACAATTAAGGTAGAGCAGTATGACATTGAGGAATACAAAGGTTTGAGCAATGAGTGGCCGGCAACCTACTTTATCACTCAAAATAACTGCTAGAATAGTTTCTGATACAAAATAGTTAATGAGACCTATTTTTGTAACCTTCTTCATTCCCCACCTCTTTAGTTTTTCTTGAGTATCTAGCATTTCCCACATCTTGTGGAAATTATTTCTTAGTACTTCCATTGATGAATCCTTGTGTGGCTCCTTGAAGCTTGATGGCAGTAGACATTTCAGACAATGCTTGATGAACTTTGAATGGTCCCTCGATTAGGAGACCATTTCCCCGATTCTTTGTCTTGTTATAGATCGTGACACCACCTTCGAATGGCTCCATTCTTGAAACCTCTTTCTTTCTAACCCACTTGTTGTAGGCCACCCCCTTTCTATTTTTCTAGATCATGATGTGGTCAAGTGCTTGTAATCTTTTCCCATCTAATGCCTTGAGTTCCATCATCATGACCTCACTATATTCTTGAGGATTAAGGCCATTCTTCTTGGATACTCTTAGAGAAGGAACTACTAACTCCATTAGGCTTTCACAGCTCCTATCCAGGTTAGAAAGTAGGACTTACCTTGTAGAATCTCTTTTAAAAGTTATAAGCCCATAAGGTCTAAGATAAAATTTTACTTGCCAATCTACAGGATTGTCCTGCAGCATCTTCTCAAGTGCTTATCAACACTTTATTAGAAGCTTATGCCTGCCCATTTACTTGGGCATAAAAGGGAGTAGATATGATGAGTTGAATGCCATAGTCTTTGGCAAAATAAGTCATCTCATCCCCAGTAAACATAGTGCCTTGGTTGGTTGTAATGGACTGAGGAATTCTAAACCTATGAATGATTTGTTCCTTGTCGTGATCAAATCCTTACTTCTTTACAAGGTATTACCTCACACATTTAGTGAAGTGATACATGGCAACTAAGATGATTGTGTGTCCCTTTGATGAAGTTGGGTATATTTTCCCAATTGAGTCCATGTCCCATCCTCTGAAAGGCCACGACTTCACAATCGAGTGGAGTTCCACAGTAGGTATCCTCTATATGCTATCATACTTTTGGCACTATTGGCAACCCTTTGAGTAATTGATGTAGTCACTTAGGATGGTTGGCCAAAAATTGCCATGTCTCCTAATCAGCCATCGCATTCTTATCCCAACTTGATGGGCTCCATAAACCCCTTCATTAACTTGCTTCATCACTTCCATGCTATCTAGGAAGGATAGGCATATGAGTAGCAACCCATCAAGTCCATTTTCTGTACAATTGCCCTTCCATTAGGATGAAGTTCTGTGATTGAGCTTTCACCGTATAGGGAACTGCCTATTAAGATCTTCTAAATACTATATGATCTTAATTCTCCAGTCTCCTAGAACATTTGCATCTATATTGACAGCTCTAATCCGATTCCCCTTTCATAATTAAAGGGTGATTATTCTTTCCTATCATAATGAGCTTATAGGTCAATTTCTTGCTCTAAATAACTACTGAGGCTATTTGTGCTAGCTCATCAGCTTCCCGATTAGTTCACCCAGGCACGTATTCAGTCTCCATAGGTGAAAAGAATCTAATAATTGAGTGGAAGTAGTATAGTAGAGCCGTGATAAGTTTGTTGCATTTATATTCCTCTTGTTGTTGTAGAAGCACTAGTTAAAGTCTGATGATGTGTTTGAGCTGTAATTTATTGTAGGTTTGAGCACTTTTTTGTGTACTAATCCAACTTAAATAACTTGATTGGCACAGTAAGGTCATTTATACTGCGATGTTTGTGTTTATTTTTGTAGTATTTGCAAGCTAAATTAGGCCAAATTCATCGAGTCGACTCAAACACGAAGAATCCAAGCCGAACTTGGAGTTACAGGTCCAGAAGTCATAAGGAAATTAGAGTAAAAAACAGAAAAAAAAAAATCAAAACAACTACGGGAATTTTCAAAGGGTTCTGAAAATTCATAACTTAAGAATTTCGAGTTAAATTTATAACTATATTGTGTCTTGTTGATCCCATTTTGATGACTTTTTAACTGCCTTTTCTAAACTACCTCTATGTAATGTGTTGTTTCTTATTTTATCTTTTCCCATGGTCCCAAGCTGATATCTCGCCTTGTGAGGCTCTGTGCAGGGCGATCAAGATGTAATAAATTTTGGCGCGAAAGCTTTCAACTCCCCTGCCTGTTTTCCTCTCCCTCATTTTCCCCCATTTTCTCTCACTTTCTCGCTTGCCAAACACCCCCTGAGGATGACAACTCAGAGGATGGTTGGCTAAGCTCACATCCTTGAAGAGTAGGTACATTTAGGGTGGGTTTAGAGGTAAACCTCTTTGGTCCTCTTGTTGTTTTATGACAGTTGTTGTCATTTATGCCTCATCTCGCTAGGTTTAAATCCTTTTTGGTATCTCGATTGACCATTACTTGAAATCTTTTTAGGGTTCGGTGGATGCTTATTACTGAATCCGAGAAGCTCGTTAGTGCCATTTATTTGTCCTTTGTAGGGTTAAGTAAAGTTAGTTTTCTTATCTTGAAACATTTAATGACCCGATAAATCTTGTTTCTCGAGAGGAAAACTATTAGGGGTTCATTTTCTAACCGTGGTCAGATTCGAGGAAATGACTATGGGTGTTCTCCTCAACGTGAGAAATGGACCGAGAGGGACCCCTCTCGGTTATACTGAGCTGACCCTAGTGGCGAGACTTGAGGAACACATTTGTGCATTCTTGCATTAAATCACCACTACATTTTACAAAACCATCAAAATCGAAATGAAATTCACCATTTTGAATCTCTATAAATCATTTTGTGCGAAGAAAACCCATACGAGGTTAGAACCTGAGCCACTATCACGTAGTAGCTATTTCTGACGTTAGAAAGGTATAGGTTTATAAATTTTGTTGGTTCGATTTACTTTGCTTCCTGCGTTCGTGTGGGCGACCTCTGGCCTTCCAGATTGTTGGGGATGGTGCCCCCTAGGAGTACAAGTAGCGAGTTGTTTAACTTTGATCAAAACATTCCCAGTGTTGGTGAAGATTTCAACCTTTTTAATTCTTCTTGTTATTTCCCTTGATTCAACATTGAGTTGATTCAATTTTATCTTTTGTCCGCCATCTGATTTTTTATCTTTTTTTCTCAACACTAACCTTTTTGGTAGCTGTTTGTTTTTGTCTCTTGTTGTGTTTTGTGCTCTTACTAGTGGATTTATACGACAGGATAGAACCATGATGGCCCGGAATTAGAAAGGAGCATTGCTCCTGAAGCGGCTGTGAATTTAGCCTGATAGTCGGATGGAGCCTCCACACGAGAGCGACAAAGCAGTAAAGACTCGAAAGACGAAATGCATACGAGAACAATGAGGACCATATACACCCCCCCGAGTGAGTGCACCCTCTGCGTTGTGCCTCGCCAGGAGGACATTATTATCGAGCCGCATATAGTGCCCTGTCGCTTTCCGGATAATGGAGTGAAATAGGATACGACATGAGGATGAGAGTGTCTGATACCTGAAGAGGACATCCCAGTGCCAGTTCAGTGTGAAGTTTGAAGTTCTTCCACACATGACTTTGGAAGGGCTGAGTCACAAGTGCGGCTCGACTCTGCGGGTAGAAATTTACGTAGGAGTGGGAGATATGTGGCGATTTTACAAAAAGTATCTGACGCCATCATTGATAATAGAGGAAATTTACACCTTTAGCCAGAAAATAGAAATTCTACCGAGTGTTGGGGAAAGGTGCAGACCATCAGTGCTTACCTCGCGTGGCTTTGACACTTGGATCTTTGGTTAATCACTCTATAATGGAATGTCCTGTTATGAAGCGGTTGTTAGAGGCTATGTGTGGAGAGGACTTCATGAACAAACATCGAGAGAAGCCATGGACTTCTTGAATTATGTGCTGAGACATCGAAGCATGGGATGAACTGACCCCGAGAGAAGCCCGAGAGGATGAGACACACGGCGATTCAAGGGGAGGCATGTGCTGATCACGAAGGACATGAAGATGAAGGCAAAGCTATACCTTTAGAAGGTTGGAGGAGCTTGAAATCTTAATTCACCATGAGGTGCGGCCGATGATTGAGGCCTCCTATGCACAGCAACCTTGTTTCATTTATCGATCCACGAGCGCAGAAACCTTGTTCGCCCGATGGGGATATGATGGTTGGCACGTGCCAATGTTGTGAGTCCGTCTGACCGCGATACTTGCCATATCGCGACACACTGTAAACTGGCTTGGAACCATCCACAACCTCTCCTAAAGCGAAAGCCTTCACCATATGTGCCCCTTCTTGCTGGCCGTGATGCTGGTTCTTCATCCCGACCCTGACCACCACCATCATCATCTGATTGAGCAGGCTATGAATTTGAAGCGAGAACGGTGGCGATTTTGTGGAAACGAAGGCGGTGAACCTCGGGCTAACGGGAGGATTGATCTGATGGAAGGCACATTGAGCAATGAAACCTGCGGTCTAAAATTTCTCAAAATTTGACAGCATGCGATACACTCGATTTATAGTTAATGACTGGCATTGGAGTGATTCGTGCCACGGTAGGGTGAGGCGGAATCCATGAAACTATTTCTCTGTCGCACTCTATAGTAGTCAAGCTCTCTTATGTTATAAGCGATCTAAATTAAAACGCGGGGATGAGTTTTCATCCCACAGATGATTTACATCGGTCTGTTTGCGGAAAATGGTGAGGCTTTTGTTTGGATTGTGGATTTGGTTAAAACGAGGGGAGGTTGTTTGTTCATTGGTTAAGCTGTAAGCTTAAATGAGAAGTGTGAAATGGTAACCTTGAAGGTTTGGGTCACTAACCGACAACGTATGAGGTATTCTGATTAATCCTCAGTTTATTTCCTCGCATTAGGGCAAATGACATATAATTGAAAGCAATAGGATCTCTATTTAGCTATAAAACCTAACCTAGAACCAATCCTATTTGAGTCGAACCAAATACTAAGCATTTAAAGTCCCATTAGTTTGAAACTAAGTTAACTGTTCCCGGAACAGTGTGACGTAAGGATATGGTACATATAGTATTAAGCATGCCTTGAACCACTAAACATGGCAAAGTATTGACGAAAGAAACAACATTAAATGGCATTAAGCCCTAGTTTGGAAAATTTGGGAGCCATAAATGCGGTACCTATAACATTCAAAGTATGGACAACTTGCGACCCCCAAGAAAGCCCGAGCTAGCAACCCTCACTCTTCAAAGGTATGAGGCTTAGCCAAGCATCACTTGAGTTGTCGTACTCAAGGGTGTTGGCAGAAAATGAAAGAAAAGAAGAGGAGAGAAGAGAAGCGAAATAAAACCACTAAAATGAAAGGCTGCGGGGAAAAGTGTATTGAATGAAAAAGTTTTTAGGGTTACAAAGTTTGTGGGGGTTTATATAGTACCACCCCAGAAGTGTGAAAATACTAAAATACCTAAAATATGAAATTACACAAGGGTGAAATGGTAATACATCAAAGCACAGGGTCGTTTGGGATCAAGAATACGAAATCACAGGCGACAATTTACTATCTGGGGAATTTATAGCATAGCGAAAATTTCGCTAACTAGCGAAATTCTACGAAATAGCGAATCCCGAAATTTCGCTATCAACGATAATTTATTCTTGGCAAATTGTGTGAAGATAGCGAAATTGGGAATTTTAAGCTAGGCACGATAAATTTAAGCTAGCTGGCGAAATTTACGCTAACTGTGAAATTTTCCATATGATTAATTTTTGCAATCTATGAAATTTGTAATCGAAAAATTCTGGCACACGCCTCTGCGTCCGACTGCGCATCCTCCTTCCTTCAAAACCACTTCATATTCCTTCATTTTTTATAGTTGATGACATATTGAATCTTGATGTCGGCATGTATCTTAACATCGATTTGAGCTAAATGGTCGAAATTAACGCAAGGGCACGCAAAGTACCAAAAACAAACTCGAAATGGCATCGATGGTACTAAAGCGAACCTATAAGTAATTGGCTCAATTGGTATAGATTAATCTTGTAAGCACTCAAAACCTATCTTGAATAGGGCTCAAAAATAACACTTTTTGGGTACTAATCACACCCAATAGCCAGACACATTGCTAGTCCCACTTATAGCCTATGATAATCGGACATCACTTTCACAAAAAAGTGTATAATGGGTCAAAGAGTGTATGCATGGTAGCTTTACCTTCAAAATGAACAATTTTACCTTTGTTGGCAGACATAAGAGAGCAAAAACCATACCGGAAGCAGTTTAGAGCGATGCCAATTTCAAAGGAATCAGCACAGTTTACAAGTCTAATTGTTCCTAAGGTAACCAGTTAGAACGATAAATTGCAAAGCTATTCCACCACACTGACACAACTCTGACCATGGCCTTAAGCGTTGACCAACAAATGGGTTCGCACTCTCTCTTCTTCTTTATTTTATTGCATTGTAGGGTGCAATGCTAAAAACTGACTTCACCAAGTCAGCTGTAGCGAGGGTCCACAGATGACTCCCGACCCAGTTGGGTTAGGCACCAAGCCAGAAAAGGATCCTTGACCCGCGAACTCATGAGCTTCACCGAACTCGAATGACCCGAGAATTAAGCACCTACTACGCTACACTCTACCCATTCACGGGTATAGCAGACACACTAAATCGTGTCCCGACCAGTTAGTTTGGGCATCGGGCTTTAAAGGCTTTCACCATACCCCTCGGACCAGGTGTTCGAGCTAGTAGAAAAAGTCTGACTTTATTTTCTTTTTCTTCTTTTCTTTTTTCTTTGCTTTCATACTCTTTTTGGAAGACCATTGGCCTTCATACATGGGTAACACGAACCTATTATGGGATATCAACAGATTTAAGGCCGGCTTTGCAAGTGGAGAAAAAGTATATAGCTTCGCAACCTATTGTTTCTTCTGTGTGGTGTGAATTAGCTAAGGGGAATGTTCAAGGTTGACTATACTTGAAATCTCAATTGACCCATTCAAATATGCATGATTGTTCTTTGTTAAAGGTAACAACAGAAGAGTTAATTACCAATTAAAAGGCAATTCAATTTGTTCGATAAGCAATTCAATTGATGAGTGAAAGCAAGAAATGAATACACAAGTGGAGGCACAAAAGTGATTTACAAAAAGTGTAGTAAACTAGAAAATAATGCTATAAAGCTTTTGATATAACCGGAAATGGCTATTTACCGCTTATATCTATAAACAAACATATAAAAATATCCTTTACTTTGCTTTTGGCTAATACATGGGTCTAATGCAAAAAATGGTAGGCGGTTGATAAACTGGCTATTGCAAAAAACATAATAAAGACACTCCCGAGCTCTAACTTTTCCTCCAGTCAAAATAAAGAAACGCCTTCATAAGGATAGGAAGAAGTTTAGGGCGACGTGACTCTACTCAATCTCGCGGTGGTGGTGAATTACGAAGGCACAACTTCTTCTTTGTGACGACATGCAGGAAATTTCTTCTTGGCCTCTTGCTGATCTCTCGTGTAGGCTGAGAACATGGGAGGCAGAGGTGACTCATGATCTGCGGGGCATGGTATGACGATGCTGCAAAGTGGTGCTCGGCTCAAAGTCGAAGCACTCACGGTCCATCGATGCTTTGTGTAGAACTAATGAGCAGGTGAGCATCCTGCCTATACTATCTCCTGGTAGACATGAACATACTCGGGAGGTCGTTTGTATGATGATGGGAGTGTCGGTGTGGCGAAGAAGCTTGAGTGAAGGGAGATGGAGAGATATCAGCGTGAATCTCTCATCCCCACTCTGGGAATGGGATCATCTCTCCTCTGGAATCCTGCCTCCTCGTCAGTTTTTCTATACTGTCGGATTCTTTGAAGAAAGAAATAGGCATCCCACCATGGCTCATCCAGAGGCAGGACTTGGGCATACGATCCTCCTCTCGTGCGGGGCTCCTGCGGAAAGCCAAAGTGCTCGGACTGGCTCGGCGGGTCAAGTGGCATCAACAAGGATAGACTCTCTTGCTCCGGGCAGAGGCCTTGGTGGACCTTGTCTTGAGGTGCGTGAGGCGGTCATCCACCTGACTCAGGAGGGCGAACGAATCCCTCGGAGATCCCATTATAGAGCCTGATATGGCTCCCCTACATTTGGGCGACCGTCTATAATAAAACTAATTTGGTCGAGCGGAGTGAGTCATGAAACCTCCCGAGGCGAGCTACTTGCTTTGAAATGCAGCCTGCGTGTCTAGCGAGAAGCTACGGGACCATCTCACTGCGTAACCGGGTGAAGCCGATCCAGATAACCTCGAATTAGCTGCTGGTGGCGACTAATCTGTGATATGTCGCGCTCTGAGAACTCGGTCGATCATCGATACTGAATGTCAGACTCCGGCCGGACTTCGGCGCTCCCAAGGAGGTCATAGAATGGTAAGCGAAGCACACGCCGGGGGATAAATCGAAGCGTGCGGCGTCGTAGCGAGAAGAAATGTGCTCGTCAGTCGCATGGAATCCACGGCGAGATTCAGCGTCAATCCGAGTCGTAAGACTCTCCATGGAAGTCTCTAGTGGGTGCGTGTTCCCGGTCGAGGTCGGCAGACAACGATTACGCTGATCCTCGGGGGCGATGGCGGCGATGGGGTGCCACTCCTGCTGCCGGGTGGGGGTGTGGCTCGGGCTAGATGATGAGACTCCCCAGTCACGATGGGGCCTCTTGGAGTAGGGCCCTCTTGGATCTCCTTTGAGGCACTAGTGAAGGGGCCCGGGGTCCCATCCGGGTCTGGTACCTCCTGAATCCCTGAGGCTCCTCAGGGGCTAGCTCTGGGACTGGAGCTGGGTGGGAGCACCTTTCAGCACCTTTCTAGATCTTGAACGGCAGGGACTGGCGGAGACCCACCTGGTGCGGACCATGGGCCTGGTCGAAGGACAGGGCGGGGCTCAGCTGGCTGTAAGATGGTTGGTGCCTTGGCTGGTTGTGGGGCGGCTGCCCAGGCGGGGTCAACTGCGCTCTCTCGTGGCGCTGACCACAGGCGGGGCTCATGGGCGCGGCAGTCATTTCTGTGCGATCTGGTGCTGACTCGAAGTGAGACGGCGTGGTCCGGAAAGGGGCGGCGGTGGCTCGTGTGGTGTGTCGGCGGTGGCTGGGCGCGAGCAGGGGCTGCGGTGCAGGGCTCACAGTGGCTGTATGAGGTAGGAATGGGCAGGCGAGCTCTACAAGGAAGAGAGAAAACACTTGAACTATATTGACCAAAGCATTTACTCCCTCTTTAAATAAGCCTGAGGGTGTAGGAAGGGTCATTGGGCACATTTATTTTATGTGCTTGAGAATGCCTTCGACTGAAACAAAAAATTTGATTTAGGAGATTTGAACCAAAATAATCCCAATATTAATTAATATGTTTAACAAAATAATAAATAAAATAAAAATAAAATTCAATTTTGAAATTACACAAATAGGAAAGGCTGCTAAGGCACAGGAAGATTACTAAAATAGGAAAATTGTTAGTTTAAGCAAAAAATAAAATATTTGTTGACTGAGCGGGACTATAATCATTCGTGCCTGACTCATTTTATGGGGTCGAGGAGGAGGGGTTCAACAGCTGCGGTGGCATGTGCTCTTGCTTTGATATGATCTCTGTATTGATCTTCTCATCGCTGATGATTTTAGGTAACAATTACTGCAGTGATAGATGACAACTTCAACCTTGGTCGGTAATTTCTGTAATTCATCGACCTTTTGGCACCGCATCGGCCGGTGACGAACTTCATCGGCTTCCCTTCATATCACCTTCCTTGGTTTTATTGCTTCGCTGATTCGAAGTGAAAAATATTGACTCGATGTCATGTTGCCAAATCTTGAGTTGCATGACTCCATTTGACAATTGATGATTCACATTAGTTGTGGCGAAAATAGTCTTCCAGGATATTAAATACATGATTGGGCCCGCTTGCAATTAACAAATTTCGAGCACTACAAAGTCTTGGGTGTAGGAATTTGTCTGCAACCCTTGACACATGCAACTATTTCCCTTAGGAATTTTCAGCGATCTATCGGTAATGACAAAGTGATGTTGGTAGGTTTAAGCTCTCCTAAACCTAACTGCTTATACTTGATATGGCGACGGGTTTGCGGCTAATCGAAGCGATGCTTATCTGTCTGAGTCCCTCACGTGTTGGCCCGAAATTGTGGGGATCCTGGATCCCATGTATTTGGCCGGGTTCTTGCTTTGGATTATGGAAGCGACTTGTTCGGTCGGGAAGGCTCTTCTCAATGCAATCCCTTTTGATTGTACATAGATCTTCAAAAAACTTTGCATAGGCGGGGACTGATGATGTCAAGAGGTATGTTGACGCTTACACACATAGAACTTCCGGGATGCACCTTGTGGGATGCCTTCTTCTTGCTTCTTAGTGCTTGGGGGAAATGGAGGGTGGCGATCAGTGTTTGTTGAGTCCTCACGGAATGATCACCATTTCGGGTTCGACTTCCTTTCTTTGCGTGTCTTGACGTCACGTGGCGGTTGCTCACTTCCTTCCACTCCTCGGAGTGATTATAGTTCATAGTCAATCCTGAATCTGGATGAACCTACCTCATGGACCCCTTTTGGTTGGCAATGTTTGGAAGGAACCTTATCTCTTCTACCTCAGAATATTGTTGATCCTTTGTGATTGAATCTTTGTAGGTTGTCTATTTTCGATTAAGATTGCTCGGCCCCATCTATTCTTTTGTTCGAGTGTACTTTCTGGTGTCGATCCTTTGTGCGATTGTGCATTGATCCACTTTTTGTTTCTTCCACAAATTACCTACCACCTTTCAAGTCGGTATAAGCTTGTTCCAAGCGGAAGTGGGCGATGGTAAGCTGTGGATTTGAGATGAAGACAGCTATTTGTTTGGCATTGGGGGCACATAGGTAGGGGGATTAGGTTTCTAAGAGAGGTTAGGGTGATTTTTCCAATTGGAATTGTAGGTATTACCATATGGGGCATTGGGTTGTGAGCGTGGTGACCTCTGACATTTTGCATATTCGACATCAGATCAGCCGGTGATGATGGGGCGGTCGGATGATCATCCTCTGGATAACAGTAGGTTGACAGGCGATAGATGGGTTGCTTTGTGCGGTGTTGCCGATCCGCTGCACTTCAGCGTGGAACCTCTCTTCTTCTAGCTCCTCCGCACCTAGCTAGGGTTGAGATTACCTTTCATTCCATGTCCTCGAGAAGGTGTAAAATCCCTCACTTTGGTGTCTTTGGGGCCTCATTTTCTCCACCTCTCTCGGGTTTGGCTCATCCATCCCTTAGGTTTGACCACATAGCAAGAAATCCATGGCTTAATCTGGGTTTTTGCTCAGAAAGTCACCTCCACACATGGTTTCTAGCAATTTAAAAAAAAAAAAAACTGTGGAGACCCATACCAGCCTATAAAGCCAGTTCACTAACATCAGTGTCGAAACCATGATGTGGATAGCTGCTTGATGGTATCCATGGATCTTTCAACCAAATAAAACTTCTCATTGTGGTGAGTAGGTGTAGATACGTCTCTTAATTTGTTGGTCTTTGGCACCAGCCTTGAAGAATTTCTTCAAAAATTCAGCTTGAAGATCGGCTGATTTCTGGTCGTTCTCGGCCTCGGTGAATTGACAAATTTTGGCCTTGTCATGAGTGTCGAATTAAAATGCTTTAAGCAGGCAAATCATATCGGTTATACCTCGCCAAAAGTTGTGCATACCTCTCAAAAATCCAGTATCTTGTGAATATAGTTTTCTGTTCTCCATACTATGAAATGAGGCGGTACTAGATAGGGGTCCTCCTTTGCTACATCCTCGATGAGGAGAGTATGATGCGAGGAAGGAGCATACTCACAAGAGGGTGTATCATTTCCCTCGATGACTTGTATCTTTGTTGTAGGATTCAGTTGCCACTGTTGACTTTGTTGTTCCTCGGGTAGGATCCATTATTCTCCTTGTGTACCTTGAGTTTCACAACTTTGCTCAACTAGTGTCTTGATTCTTTGCAATCTACGATATCCTCTGTCCCAATCTTGCATAAACACCACAGTACACAAAATGGAACCCCCAACAAAACGAAACAAAGCTTGCGAAAAGTCGGTGTTGGTTAAAACAAAGCTGGGTAGAAACAAAACGGTGCGATGGCGCGACGGTGAAAAACCTGCGATTCTGATGCGCTGGTTAAAGGACTGAGGTCACTCACCTTGTAATGCGGTCTACAGTACACATCCCAACTCATCTCGTGGTTGGCACCATCCAGCGGGAATGGCCATTTGATTAGGTACACGGTAGGGTGGCGAATGCAACAAAATTTGTTCTATATTTCCTCCCCCATTGTGCTAGTAGTCAAACTCTCACACTGCCGTGCTATGGCGGTCTAGGGTCGAACACGGGGATGGGTTTCATCCTGAATGATTTGCATCGGTGTTTGGAAAATGGGTAGAGGCTTTTGTTTTGGATTGTAGTTTGGTTAAAAGCAGAGGGGAGGTTGTTTGTTCAGCGGTTAGCGTAAGCTTAAACCAGAAGTGTGAAATGGTAACCTTGAAGGTTTAGGGTCACTAGCTTGACAACATGGGGTATTACAGGTGTCCTCGGGTTATTTCCTGTGCATTAAGACTACGCGATGACGTAGTGAAACAACTGGGATCTCTATTTAGCTATAAAACCTAACCTAGAACCACCTATTTTAGTCGAACCAAATACTAAGCATTTAAAGTCCCATTCGATTTGAAACCCTAGCATTTAACCTCTATTCCCCACAATTCGTGAAATGACACTTCGAAGGATATCGGTGCATCCCAGTATTAAGCATGCCTTTGAACCTAAAAGCACATGTGAAGTATTGACGAAGAAACAACATTAAATGGCATTAAACTGGATTTGGAAGGCTGAGGAGCCATAAATGCGAGTGCTGTAACATTGAGTATGAGGACAACACATGACCCCATGCATTACAGCAACCCTCTCTTCCAAGTATGAGGCTTAGCGAAACATCCCTTGAGTTGTCATCCTCGAGGGTGTTGTGACGAAAATGAAAGAAAGAGGAGAGAGAAGAGAAGCGAATAAAACCACTAAGAGGAAAACAGAGGCTGCGGAAAGTGTATTGAATGAAAAGTTTTTTTTGGGTTACAAGTTTGTGGGGTTTTATATAGTACCACCAAGGTAAATACTGTAATGCCTAAACATGAAATTACACAGGGTCGAAAATGGTAATACATCAAAACGAGTCGTTTGGGATCAAAAATACCAAAATCTGAGGCGACAAGATTTCGCTGCTGCGGGGGAATTTATTGCCTGCGAAAATTTGTAAACTTTTTAAGTCTCTGATCTTGAATCAGAAAATTCTCTAATCAGCAGGTGGTTGGCTGGCTAGTAATTTGGCTATTTGCGAGGGATTTGTGTGAGGATAGGAGATTGAGATTTTTCGTAGGCCACGGTGGGATTTAGCTGGCCTGGCCAGAGACCCGTAACTGTAGTCTCAATTTAAGCTGGGATGGCCCGAGGAATTTTAGCTATGCGAAATTTTGCAATCTAGACGGGGAAATTTTCGCAATCATGGCAAGATTTCTAACTTTGCCCTCTTTAAGTGTCAGGCTTCCCTTTGCATCCTTCTTTGTGAAATCCACTTATAGTAACCAATTTTATGGTTGATGCCTTATTGAATCTTGATTATTACATGTATCTTGTCGATTTGAGCTAAATGGTGAGAACCATAAAGCACGCAAAATTACCAAAAATACGGCTTCGAGAAATATGTATCTGGAAGAGTGGTACTAAGCGGACCTACTCACTTCAATTGGCTCGATTGAGTATGATTTAAGTCTCGCATGGCGCTCAAAACTATCTTGAATAAGACTCGAAATAGCATTTTGGGTACTAATGTCGGCGAGTGCGAGGCAGAAAATTTCCTCTCGAGACACAACCCGATCCTAGAGGGTGCATGGAGTAAAGCTCTTCCAGTGAGGCAAATCCAGGATAGATGAAGTTAAGCGGTTATCACTTTGAGAAGTGGAAGAAGGTTGAACGGCCGATCCGAACCTTGGCGAAGAGGCTGAGGCAAAAGAAGCCGAAATTTAGGAGGAAGCGATCAAAGAAAATGTAGTGAAAAGGCACACCCCACCTTTCTCTGAGCACTAAATCCAAGAAAAAGGCCATCGACAGTTGAAATGTTAAGTGCTGGGTAGGTGAGCGTGACATCCTGCATGACATGATTAAAGCGGGTCCCAACATATGCAGTTTTAAAGGACACGTACACGTGAGAGGACTGTCGCAGCCAAAAGGCCTTCTGACGAAAGGATAATACATCATTCGGTCTGAGACTCCGAGTAAAAATACGAATCAGGGTTGCCTATGCATCTCGGTGAATATCATAGGCACTTGTGTAGAAAAGACATTGCTAGACTTGGGAGCCAGCGTCAACCTGCTGCCTTATTCAATGTATAGCGGCTAGGTTTTGACGAGCTTAAGCCCACTTCATCAAATTGTCCTACGGATAGATCCCATAAAAATACCAAAGGAGTACTTTGTGGAGGGTGTTTTATTCTAAATGGACAAATTCCTATTATCACCATGAACTTTATGGTGCTTGATATAGAGCAGGTTGCGATGTGAAAGGTAATTATGTGCCTATCATCCTCCCCGGAAGACCATTCTTATGCACACTCGATGCAATTATCAATTGCCGAAATGGGTTATGCAGCACGGCTTTAGGAACATATTATAGAACTGACATCTTCCCACTTAGGTAAAAGCACATGCAACTAATGATGGAGAAGGGTCGGAGGAAGTTTGCATAATTGATACAGTCCCCAGAGGAACAAGCTAATCGGCAGCAAATGCGGGATGTGCTAGCGAGGCTGTTGATGCGAAGACGATGCGAAACCAGGCATGAATATTGTACGGGACTTTGGAAAAAAGGAATTCTACCTGCGGCGGGAAGAAGCGATGTGCCAAGGCTGGATCTCGAGCCTGCTACGGAATGAAATATGCGTACGGAAAAACGAGCGGTGCCGGGTTCTTCATATCCTCCATACTTTCAGCAACAGCGGAAAGCAACTGGCACGGACATCCTTAGGGAGGAGAATAAGCGGGCCATTGGGTGTTTGAAAAATCGATGCGGGGGTATTAGCGGTTTGCACCCATCACATCTGCACTTTTGGAGGAGGCCAAAACCCGGTAAAAGCAGCCACAGAGGGCGGGTCTGCATGCGGGAAGTGGTACGTCTGCGGAAGTCCCAAAAGTTGCTACAAGATGGGTATTATTTACCCATGTCGATAGCACTTAGGTGAGTCCAAGCCCGGGTTGTGCCTAAGAAATTAGGGTAGCTGCCATGCATAATGAAAGGGAGGAAATGCCCGCCCAGCGCACTACGGGTTGGAGGGTATGTATTGATTATAGAAGACTAAATGAGGTGACAGGAAAGATCACTTCCCTCACCCTTCATGGACCCGGCTCTCGAAAGGATTTGAGCACCCCGCCTACTACTTCACGGATTGGCTATTAGGCTATTTTCAAATTGAAATTATGACTGCGAGGAGCCCGGGAAGACCATCTTCACCTACCCATTTGGCACATATGCCTATAGGAGGATGCCCTTTGGCCTGTGTAATGCCCCTGCCACATTCCAACGACGCATGCTCAGTATCTTCAACGATTTGGTGGAGCGCATTATGGAGGTTTACATGGATGATATAACATTTTATAGAGGGAGCTTTGAAGAATGCTTGATCAACCCAGAAGCGTCGCTTCATGGGTGTATAGAGAGCTTAGTGCGGGTGGGAAAAATGCCATTTATGGTCAACGGGGAGTGTCTTTGCGGACATATTATTTCGAAAGAATTAGAGAAAGTTGGCAGTGAAATTAGAATGATTTCAAACTGCCCCATCCCACAAATGTGAAGACTGTGAGGAAATTCTTAGGGCATGCAGGCTTTTTCAGGAGGTTTATCAAGGACTTCTCAAAAATTGCCAAGCCTCTTTATAAGCTATTGGAGAAAGATGCCAAATTTGTGTAAAACCAAGGCGCGGAGGAGCTTGAGAGCTCAGAAGCTATGACCATTGCATCAATGGTAGGGGGCCCCGGTGGCGGTTACCTTTCAAGGTAATGTGCGATGTGACCTCGCCATTGGGAATGGACTGGGCGGAGGAAGAAGGAAAGCCTTATGTGGTCTACTATGTAAGCAAAGACATTGAGCGAGGCATAGAATTACACCTTTCACAGAAGAGCTCTTTTGGCGTTAGTGCAGCCGCTGGATAGTTTCGTGCTTGGATTTGGTCGGACATAATCATGCTACGGATCAATTCGGCTTTGGAAGTGTTTGCAACTCACGAAAAATGCAGGCTAGGCTCATTAATTAGATTTCTCCTACTCGAGTTCAACACGAATCGGATAAAGGGTGTGGAGAGATGTTGTTGTAGAATCTCCTCTCGAGACTAACAATAGCACCTGACACTCACAATCTGTCAACTGAGTTTCTGAGAATCCTTGCTCCTAGTAGAGAATACCCATGGTATGCCCACATTGCAAAGATTTTTGTAGCAGGAAATTCTGACAGTTGGAAGGCATAAACGAGAGAAGTTCTTCTTTCATGAAAATTCACTCCTACTATTAGGAAGAGCCCTTCTTGGCCCTGCATATTGTGCGATGGATAAATCATAAAATGTGTTCTGAAAGGAGAGCAATGAGTGCTCGATCACTGCCATGAGAATGAATGAGTCATTTTGGCTTCCCAGGAAGACTGCCATGAAGGTACTCCCGTCGGGTTCTATTGTCCTTCACTTTTCAAGGATACCCACTCATGTGCCATGAATGCGACAAATGTCCTCCAAGGTTGGGGAAGATCTCGTCGTCACATGATGCCCTCTGAACCGTGTGGTAGTTGAGTTGTTCAGCGTTTAGGGCATCGACTTATTTAGACCATTCAGTCTTCCAACTGGATATGTTTACATTTTGGTGGGGTCGTATGTGGGAAATGATTTAAACGTGCCTTGCAGGCTTGATAGACTTGAGGGGTGGTGGTAAAATTTTTAAGGAGAACATCTTCTCCAGATTTGGGTCCCTAAGGCCCTTAATTAGTGATGGAGGTTCACACTTTTGCAGCAAGCCTTTTGAGAACCTCCCTGGCTAAATCACGATTGTAGAAAACACAGTGGCCACCCTTACCATCCTCAACCCAGTAGGTGAAGTTGGGCTCGTGACCAATCGGCTCAATACTAATGGGAAGTGGTGAGCTCGACATAAAGATTGGTCTCTCAAGGTTGCTAGATTCTTTATTGGGCATACAAAGCGGCATAGAGACCATCCTTGGCATGTCCCTTATTGCACAGTTTATGGCGAGCGTGTCACTGCTGTGGAAATTGGATATAGGGCATGGTGGGCGTCGAAAGTTGAACTTGGACATGGGAGGCGGCCTTAAAGGCTCCTTGATATCGGTGGCTGGAAGAGGTGAGGAATGATGCCTGCTTGACTCAAAATTGCAAAAGCCAGGGCTTAAATTGGCATGATCAGCTAATATGGCAGTGAATTTCAAGCGAGGAGATTAGGTGCACACTCTATGACTCCAGGCTCACCTTTTAAAGGCTCAAGGCCAAGGTGGACCAGACCCATTCGCCGTCCATCAGTCTACCTCCCGATGGATGGTGGACCTTCGCAATTCTAAAGACAACAAGGTGTTCAAGGTCGATGGGCGGGGCGAAGCCTATTGATCTGATAGTCGGGTTCACCTCCTTGACCCCCCCGTGAATCCAAGGCTACCTTTGGGTGTGATCTTTGTAAATTTCGCCACTAAAGTTTTGCTTTAAGTTGTTAAATCTGGGTTTAATTGGTTTGTACATAAATTCCTTTATTTTTAGTTTAGCTTTGGTAATGATTTTCTCATCTTTCAATTGCATATTCCTAATAGATTTTTCCCTCTGTTTGCAGGTCGCCAGCGAGTTTAGGTTGTTGCGGTGTAGAAATTTCAGGTTTACGAAATTTCACAACGCTACCGTGAATCTCGCGCCGATTGCGGCTTGTTCATCTTCGCCTCTTCGTCTTACAACCATTCGTTTCCTCTGAATACATTAATTTCTCGATTTTGAGCCTTGGCTTCTTGCCCATTTATGAACATTAAATGGCTACACTTTCTAACCACCTAGCCCTCTATTTAAACTGACCCACCCTCCACTTTCCTTTTTCATTTTCATTTCAAGTCTCGCCTCCCCATCCCCATGTCCCCTTCTCCCAGGCCCCGGGCATGTGAACCACCTTGAAGAGTACAGCTTGGCCTCGGGTGCCCTCTTCTCACCCCCATACAGCCGCCCCCCTTCCCTTTCATTTTCATTTCAAATTCCTCCTACTCCCCATATCCTCCTTCTCAGGCGGAGTATGGTAAAGACACGCGGACACGGCTTCGGGCTGTGGGTCTTGTATCCTTACTCCTATCCCGCCTTCTTGTGGGTCCAGCCCCGACCAGATCCTAAGTCGCCATTGCTTATTTGCTTGCATGACTACCCGCTAAGCCTTGCATGGCCAGCTCTACACCCTACTGCAGCCATTTGCTAGCTAGAGTGCTCTGCCGTACCCTCTTTGTTGCTTGGCCATTAGTTATATAGTTCTTTACTCACCCTTCCCCACATAGATATCTTTACTAGGTTGGCCCCTCCCCGTCTCCTCCATCGAGGCTAACCAGAAGGGCCCCTTCGAGGCCCCGAACCACCGACCCCGAGAAGTCTTGGTTCTAGGCGAGCCACATTCACTACCTAATCGGGGCCGCCTAGAATCACGCTACTGGATATATCCATAACCGATCATTAGCGACCTATTTCCACGCCTATTGGAAATTCTAATTTGCGGTACTAGGGACTGCAGCAGAAAGTTTATTATGATCTTCCTGCCTTTGCTGCAGATCCAAAGCTCATAGACTCTATATGACTAGTGTAGAGGTACTCCCTAGAGCCTTTTATGACCCCATGTCGATTTTTCTACCCCCGAGTGGTCAGGGAGTTCTACTACACATGACCTCTAGGCGAGAGCCCAATCCGACTACTATTCATTTCACTATCGACGGTCGGCCAGGGATGCCAGGCCACGAGATGTGCGACTACGTTCGATACGCCGGTGGTCCTCGCTAACTCGGTAGATTACAGGGACGATAGCCATCCCTCTGCCGGGGAGATGGTTCATTATTATCCGGGACATGATGAGTCACATCTTATTCGAAGCTGACTTCCCATTATGCTCCTTCCCGATCTACATTTGAGTATAATCTTTTTCCGCTCTAGCAGCGCAGATACGAAGAGAGGAGCCATTCGCGGGCTCTATGCGTATATCGGGGGTTTTGGTTCGACCTGGGAGCTAGTCATGACCTCCTTATTCCATTTTGAGGACAAGGTCCATTGCAGGAACCTGACACGAGCCAAGTCTAATTCCCCCTCCTCGTTCCCAGGCTATTATGCCGAATCCTTAGAACACGGCTGGTTTCTGTTGAGCGGTGGAAGGCATGTCGAGATTGCGACACGGTCCTTACTGTTGATAGGTGGCAGATTATGCCCCACTCTTATCACCTCCCACCTCTGGATCCAGTCGAGACCCGTGACCAGTTGACCTTCCCTCACAGAGGTAGCTAGCTCAGTTACTCTCTGAGCCTCGACTTGGCTTTATCGATTCGACTCAGTATGCGCTCAGTTCCTACGACCCGCCGTCACGCTACGCACCTCAAGGCCCTACACTTGCGATGGCTCCCTGATGTTGTTAGACCGAGCATAGCAACACCACCACCACAACATATTTATATCCCACTCAGTTTCTGGCCCATCATGGATGCGGTCGCACTTTTCCATCATACATCGCTGCGGTACCATCACGACCCCAACTGAAGGATGACATACCATAGAAGACCTCGCACAAAGTAGGCCATCTCGATGCGGTCGAGTCATGGCCACCTGATTTCCCCATTAGTGCATGCCCGGAGCCTCTTAGGTTCATCCTCCTTGAGTTCCGGCACCCTGCGCGTGAGCCTGCGGCTCCTCTTGACTGCTTGTAAGCAGCAGCGTGCGCGGCCACTCCTCGGTACACAGCGGCACCTCATTTACCGGGATGAGATGACCTTCACGCGTGCCATTGAGGAGGTAGCACTTCCTTCTCTAACTTTCGTCAGGCCCCGTTGAGGAACAATCGGCGACATTTGGTTGGGAGAGCTAGCGAAGAAGTGACTTTACGATGTATTTATATTGCTATTTTGAGCAAGCCCGGCTGCGATGTTTTAGTGGCTTGTTATTTAAATGGATTTGTTGGTATGGTTGTTTTGTAAGATGAAAAATATAGCCATATATCTTTTATACATACTATAGAACCTCTTTTTTATTCTAAACTTACTTTATTTTTCACCACTTTTTTTTTTTTGGTGTTTGCCTAGCTTGCAGTTTGAATTCAAACAACACCCAATTCGTGATGTTAGATTAGTTCCATGCATGATTAAGTAGATGATCAGTTGAAGTCTCATGGTTTTGACCTTTTCTTCCACCTTTGGCTAACCACACACAATGCACATGGGTTTCTTCAATAAGCTACTAACTCCGCCTCCTTAACTTTGACCTACCTGATTAGTTTACACAACTAGGTTAAGGACCCTGAAAGAAGGTCAATGGGAATGCTTCCCAGTAAAGAAAGAAAAGAAAAAGAAAAAGAAAAATAGAAAAGCATGGCGCTTTTGCCTTGAAACCCAGAAACGCGGTCAGGAGGGGGTATATGGTGAAAGTCCTTGAAACACAGTGCAAGCCCGATTGGTAGTCGCAGACTTAGTGCTACTACATGGGTGGATGGGTGAGGTTCCCCAGCAAGTTGTAGGTGCTGGAGTTTGAAGTCATTCGGGTCAGGAGGTGAAACACGAAGAGTTAGTGGTTGAAATACCCTTATGACGATGCTGAGCCTTGGTGGTTGGGAGTCATCGGTGTATCCCCGTTACATGGACTTTGATGAAGTCGATTCCTCAGCATTGCACCCCTACAACATAAAAAGAATTGTAGAATAAGAGTGGATCCTGATTTATTTAGGTCGGTCAACGTTCTAAGTTATGGCATTAACGGTTGGGGAGAGAAGTCACGGTAGGCATTTTGATGAGGCGATCAAACAACCGCAGGTTTTTAGTCGAAGTTCGAGGGTTGATTCTCTTAAGTTGGATACTCCTCAGACGCTTGATTATATATGGCATTCATTCTCTTGAGATGGTTATTGGCGAGGAGTCTTGGTAGGTCCATATTAAGGGGTTAGAAGGTACTGGCGTTCATTCTTTTTGAAATACCATTGTTTTGAACATAAAATTTATGCTCTCTCTCTTTCTTTACGTCATTGCTAAGGGACTAGTAATGTGTCGGTTGGAGTGATTAGTGCGAATAATTTCTTTGAGCCTATTTTATTGCAGGTTTTGAGCACTTTGTATCTTGATCAACAATGATAGCAATTGCACATTAAGGTCGACTTTCTTCTTGATCACATTTTGTGGCTATTTTGTAGTTTTTCAAGCTAAGTGGGCGAAGTCATGGGTTGACTCAAACATGAAGAATCGAGCCAAACTGGGTTGCGGGTTAGAGAGTCGAAAGGAAGTGGAGGCGAAAGCAGAAAAATCGAAACACTATGAATTTTACAAGTTTAAAAATTTATGCCCTACGAAATTCTGAGTTCTGATTCGAGTTGCGAATTTTTTCGGCTTTTTGCGACGTAATGTATTGACCCCATTTTGACCAGCTTTTATGCCTTTTTCTAAACTACCCTCATGTGTTATTGGTAGTTTATACATTTTCTTAATTTCCCTTGATTCCCCTATGTCTCAGCCTCGATCAAGGCTGCTGTGCGGGCGATCCTTTGGATCTGACTAATTGCAGTGCAGCTTTCGGCTCCACACGTATTTTCCTCTCCCTCATTTCCCTCATTTTCTCTCACTTTCGCTTGCGAACACCCACCCGAGGATGACAGCTCGGAGGATGTGGTTTCGCTAACTCTCTATCAACAAAAGTAAGGTACATTGATGAGTTTGAAATCATCTTGGTCCCTCTGTTTCGCAGCGGGTTGTTGTCATTTATAACTCTATCTCTCACTTTAGGTTTAAATCCTTTTGATGTATCCTAATTGACCAGTACTCGGCAATCTTTTAGGGTTTAGTGGATGCTTATTACTAGATCCACTGAAGCTCGTTTAGTTGCCATTTATTTGTCACTGTAGGGTAGATCAAAGGATCAATTTTTACTGTCTTGAAACATTAATGACCAATAAATGTATTTCTCGAAACTATTAGGTTGATTTATATTTAAATGAAGGTCAGGTCGGGGAAATTACTAGGTCATTCTCCCCAAGCGTGAGAAATGGACCCCGAGGACCTCTCGATTACTGAACTTCAAACCTAAGTGGCGAGACTTGAGGAGCTCTTTTACATTTTATTACATTTACTTTGCATTCAAATCCACCACCCCTACTTGTTTTTTACAAAACCTAAATCAAATGAAATTCACCATTTTGAATCATTTAGTATTTTATGCGAAAAAACCCGTCCACTGAGTTCGATACCAGAGTACTTACTATCTTCTGATGGCTAGGCTGTAAAGTAGAAAGAGTATAAGTTTATAAATTTTATTGGTTTGGAGGTACTGGCTACGTTCGTGTGATTTAGGACCTCGTGTGCTCCAAGTTCCATCAAGATCTGACTTCAATCCACTAAGCCCACCATATTGCTTGATTGTTGAACTCGAAGGCGAGTTGAAAGATAAGGTAGTCTTCATCCCTTTTGGTAAGATGATTACTATCCGGCTCGGTAATTCTCAGTGATAGAAACCATGAACTTAAGAATCCGTAGCGCCTTTCCACTTCATATATTCCTAATTCCACATCCTTTTCTAGTTTGATTTCTAATTTAGGATGATTTGCGAGAAAGTTAGCTAAAGCTTGCCTCTTGACTAATTTTTATGGAAAATAGACTAAGGTGAACTTCCCCGAAGAGTAAGGGACCATTTGCTTGGTTGTCGATGATTAAGAGATTAAAACAGCATGTATTTTCATCAAGAGTCGGTTTGAGAGACCACATCACGGTTGAGACTTGATCGAGTAATGTCTCGATTTCGTGCAAAGTATAAGGCCAAACCTGACTTCTCAATGGGTGTTATACCTTGTCTTTGTTGAATTTAAGACTCTACTCAAATAGTAAGCAGTCTGCTCATGACCTTCAACATTATTTTGTGACATAAGGCATCCTATAGACTCTTTTGCAACTGATAGATAAAGTTTGAGTGGCCGACCCTTTAGAGGTGGCATTAAAACAGGGGGTTTTGAAAGGTAACCTTTGATTCCATCAAAAGTTGTTTGGTGTTGTTCCTCCCATATAAACTCTTCCACTTCTTTCAACTTGATTAGGTCAGAGAATACCCTAGTCTTCCTTGCCATATTAGAGATGAACCTCCTTAAGTAGTTCTTATTGATAACTTCTAGCAAGTTCTTTCTTATTTTGAGGAGCCCTTAGAATGAAATAGTATTGTGGCTTTGTTTTGATCGAATTCCCTCCTTCTTTAGTGAATGAAACCACAGAAAATTTTCGGCACTTGAACTCTAAAGCATTTAAGTGGATTGAGTTTCCAATTATGATGAACTCATACGTTTGAAATACTTTTCCTTAAATGATTCACATGTTCTGCGACCTTCTTTGATTTAACCATGATATCATCGATATAAATCTCCATGTGGTGTCTAACATATCATGAAAGATGGCATTCATAACCCTTTGGTAAGTTGCACCAGTGTTCTTGAGCAGAAAGGGCACGACCACATTGAATGTTCTTAAGGAACGAGACATACGAAGGCGGTCTTAGATATATCATCAATAGCTATTGAAGTTGGTTATACCTAGAGAAACCGTCCATGAAGGATAATAATTCATTATTTGCAATGGAATCAACTAACATGTCAGGAATAGGCATTACATACATGTCTTTAGGAGTGGAAACATTTAAATCCCTAAAGCCTACATAAACTCTAAGTTTCCCATTCTTTTTCATCATAGGGACAATGTTTGCAAACCACTACACATACCTTGTAGGTATGATGAATTTGGCCTTCAAAAGCTTCTCAATCTTATCCTTCACCTTTAGCTCTACCTCCTTGGACATTCTTAAGGTAGTTGATGAAAAGGGTGAAATTTATTGATAGGCAAGGCTGTGTTCCTGAAACTTCTGAAATCCTAGCATCTCATCTTAATTCCAAGGAAGCTGATCATTAAATTCTTGTAGTGTTACTTGATAATCTCTTCTTTTTGAAGTGAATGACGAAGGAACTAATATAAGTAATCCTCGGCTCTTCCACAGTGCCAAGGTTCACTTACTCCATGGGGTCGTGTACTCTGAATGTCTTCGAACTTAGGAGGGGCTTGCTCCAAATCTTCCATCTGTATTTCTTCATCTTCTTCATATCCATCCCTATAAAAAATCATCTCAGCCTCCTGAGTATCCCCAAGCGCTTTTCTTGATCCTTTCCACGGTCTGTTGCATTTTCATTTGGTGCATGGCAATTGTAGCTATTGCCTTTCCTCTCGAGAATGTCCGGTCATCATCGATCTCCTAGATGATTGGGCTCCTCATCGGCCTGTAAGTGATTAGTGCTCAAAAAGTGCTATTTTGAACCCTGTTTATTGCAAGTTTTGAGTACTTTTTGTGTACTAATCAACATAATTAACCCACTTGGCACATTAAGGTCAGAGCTATCTGCGATCGCATTTTATGGCAAGTTTTGCGGTTTACAAGCTATTTATGCCAAAATTGTTGAGTCAATCAAGCACGAAGAATTCAAGTCAAACTTCGACATTGCAAATTAGAGACCATAAGGAAGAAAAGCGAAAATGCCCAGAAATTGGAGCTACGGGAAAAATTCGCGGCACGCAAATTTTTGCATAGCACAATGAAATTTTCGCCGGTGCCTTTGTTAAATCTTGCAAAATTTCCTTCTTGTATATGTTCATCATGCGACTTGTTCGTCTATGACACTTGTTCATGTCTCTTACATTGTTCCTATTGCCGGTTTGAAGTTTTTCCTTTTTGTTCCTCTTTTGATTTCTTCCCATTTTGTCCTTGTAACAGTTAATTGCTTTTGTTGATTTTGGTAATTTTGCTTGTCTTGGTGGCTATATAAGCCAATTGTACACACCGTAACAGGAGACTTTTTGTCCAGTGAAGAGACTTTTTGTCCAATGAATAAACTTTTGGCGTAAAGGGCTCCAGTTTTCCCGCTTTTCTTGTTCTCTCCCATTTTCTCTCATTTTCTTCCACTTTCTCGGCTGCCAAACACCCTTTGAGGATGACAACTCAAGGGATGGTTGGCTAAAACCCCTCCATCCTTGAAGGAGAGACTCTTTGAGTACCAATTTTGAGGTAAAATGATTGTTCTCACATTATTTAATCTGACACTTATGGGTATTTGTAATACGCCTCACAATAGGCTTAAATCTCTTAAATATGCCACTGATTAACTTGTGTTGGCAAACTTTTAGGTTCGATGGATGCTTATTGCTAGATCCTTGTCTCCGGAATAGTTGCCCTCATGGATTTTTGTAGGAGTAGAGTTTAGGAGGCGTGTTCTCACTGTCTGGGAGCATTTATGCTCATTAAATGCCATTTTCCAAGGGGAAAGAATTATAAGGTTTAGTTTTTAAGTTAAATGAATTTGGTTCGGAAATGACTATAGGTCATCCTCCCCCACTTGAGAAAAGGACCGAGAACTTCTCATTTGTCGTATGACCTCAGACAGTAGCCCGATGCTTGGAGTTCTATTTTACATTTTAACTTATTTTATTTTGAGTTTTAAGCCATAAAAAACCTCTTGTTTTACCAAACCTGAAAATCCAAACCAAATTCACCATTTTGGCCTTCCCTGTAAATCATTTCGCATAAAGAAAACCCATTCCTGAGTTTGACCCTATACCCTTTATCTTTGCGAGTAGCTTTGCTAGGTAGTGAATACTAGGATATAAATTTTGTTGATTAGAACACCTCTTTGTGCCAGCGAATCAATAAGGCGTGATTATAGTCACTATAGGGTTTGGTCGCTTGCTTTTTGATTTCCACAGAGCACTTTGAATCCACGTATGCTTTCCTTGGGACCTCATCTTTCCATCTGGTCGTGAACTTGATTGGACCGAATTCTTAATCATAGTACCTTACCTTCACAAAGCCTGAAGCCGCCAAGAAAGGTTGCTTATTTGCCCACACTACTTTCACTTCATTACTTTTCCAAAATAGTGAGAACTAATGAAGGGGGCGACATACACCGGTTAGCATCAGATCAGTCCCTCACTTAACAAAATGTTGTAATTTGTAGTAGAGTATATCACAAAAAAGGCAGATAATGCAATTTTGCTGCCAATGGTGATATCTATAGGTAGTATCCCTAAGGTCTTGGATACTTCTCTAGTAAAGGCAAACACAACCACCTCTGTTTCTATCAGTTATATATATATATATATATATATATATATATATATAAATTCTTAAAGATGTATCTTGAAGGAGTTGTATGCGAGCGAGCCCTTAGCAAGAGGCGGGAGAATTTACTTAGGGTCCATATGAAAAAAAAAATTCCATTTGAAAAAACCAGCCTATAATTATTAAAAAAAAAAAAAAAGGCCTATTATTGTCAAAATACAATGGCTATTGACAAGGGACAACATCATGAAGGCTAAAGCACACCTTTTTTTTTTTTTTACATGTCTCATTTTCTCCACCTTGACCCTAACCTCTGAGCTCACCAGTCTCACTATCTCATAGTAGCCAGCAGAAAATCCACTAGCATAGTAGAACCTCCAGTAACCTTAACTCTCGGACTCAGGCCTGACCCTCCAAACTTAGGTAGCTTTTTCCTTTTTTTTTTACGTTTGTTGGAAATTTGCATTAAAATTTTCTAGAAATTAAACTTAAATTTTAAGGTCAGATTAAGGTACTACGGGGTGGCAAGAATTTACATAAAATTTCATCAGCTTTCTGAAATTTTCGGATTATTGTCGACCATGAACACGCCCTCCGATCTCCCTCATTTTAATTTGTTCCACATATTATACTTTTTCTTGGCTTCTACAAGTTAGCTATTCATATATTCAAATTTTAAGTTCTCATAGCCATAGATAGAAAAAGGAATTAGATCTTAGAGCCTTAGATTGATGTGAGGGCTGTATATTTACTACATTCAATAGACCTACAAGAAGATCTCTCCCTCTCTCTTTTTTGTTTTTCAGTCTTTCCATAATGTTTTATTTATATTATTGTCATTGATGCAACATGCAGGAAGTGAAATTCATGGGGTTTCTTGTCAATTGGGATTGATAAACTTAGCAAAAATAGAGGTAAATTAATCATCCAATACTTTTGTAGTTAGACATTTTTAATAGTGTAAGGGAGTGGTGGGTTAATGTGAGAGTAGGATCTTAAACTATTTATGCCTTTTCAAACTATTTAATCTTTAAATAGGAAAGGAAAAATTGGTAAAATGAGTTTAAAGAAGTATCAAATGTTACTTGAAGGGATCTTGTAGATTATTTTCATTTTTTTAGTTTCTCAATTATTTATATATTTTTTTTTGGTTGTTAGTTTATGGAGTATATATAAAATTGGTACATAAATTGAAACAATTATCGATCATGATGTAAATTGTTCAGTGCTGATCGTTAAGGTGAGAATTCAAAACTCTGAATTCGTTTAAATACAACCTCTTAGCCTAAGCCTCTTTCCATATTCCAGGTGTTATTGTTCTTTTCTACACTAATAACTTTTTCATATGATGTTGCCTAAAAAACATTTATCCGGTAGTGAAAAAAGAGAAAAAAAAAAAAAAAGAAAACGGATAGAGGAGATAGTAGAATTAAAAAAAGGAGTTATTGACAAATTTGTTGTTAAAAGAGTAGAAGAGCCTTCTAAGAGATTGGGTGTAGATAATCTTAAATAATCTAATGAAAATTTAAATGATGAAAATCATATCAATGAGGACTCTACTAATTTGAATGATCATGATAATGTGCCAAATCATATCAATGAGGATACTATTAATTTTAATAAACATGATAATGTACCAAATGCATCCAATATTGAAGATGTAGGCATTGATGAACCTTGCCCAGTCCCTCATTTTGGATATTTTATAATCCTTGGTAGAAATCTTGACAATAAAGAGAGGAATATTTGAGTTGAAAAATGGCTTATAAAGAGGAGCGAATCTTGAGTTTCTTTAACATCAATAAACATTTTTCATATGCTTGGCTCCCATGCTTTAAAAGATGATAACTGAGAGATATTATCAATAGAAAATTGTTGGTTTGCTAAACATGTGAATAAAGTATGTGCTTATAACACCCCAAAAATACCTTAGAATTTTTATAATAATTTTATTGTATATTTCGAGTATGAATTGAGCCAAACTTGGGTTTAGGAAAACTGATAAATTGTGAAATGTGAAATGAATATTGTAAAGCATAACTGATTAAATGTTATATATGCTAAAATAGAGAAATTGATTGAACCTAGAGCTAAACCCCAGTGTAAAGGAAAATTTAGGTGGTAAAAAATAAGGACCTAAGAGATTCGAGAATAGGAAAATGAGCTTAAATGCAAAAGTAGATTAAATGATAAATGAAAGTGAAATGAAGACGAAAAATGAAATTGAATTTGTACGTAAGCCAAACAGCCTTACACTTAAATGAAGTAAGACCAAATGTGGTCTTAGAAAGAACACGTTGTGCATTTTTGAGCAAAAAAACGTTTTTGAGAGAGAGAAATAGGAGAAAAGTTAGGGTTTTTGGAGGAGATGAGGGATTGTTGTGTGACGCCTCGTTTCCCTGGGGTCCGTTGACCACTCGTCAACCTACGAAATATCTATGTCTCATATCATGAGACATGTACATGAGTAAAAACGGTCACTTAGACCTATACATCAATACTCACAAAATATATATCAACTATATAACAATAGTTTCAAGTTATTACATTACTCTTAACTAAAACATATATCAAATTTGAGTTTTTATCACGTGTTGCCTGAAATGAATACCAAAGCCACATTAAAACTCTTACAACGACCTCCCAGTGGCCTTGGGTATCTATACACTCCTGTGCTTGAAATAATGATCCTCGACGGGTAAGCAAAGCCCGGTAGTGATAATTTCCTACATGGGTTACTCCCCACCTAAGTGCACATGTCATGGCAACCAATCACACTCAAGAAAATACATGATCCTACTTGAATGTCTACATGCCCAATCCCATGTCTCCAATTCTCATCGACTCCCTCACACATGTCTAAGCCAAATGCAAGCAAAATACAGTTTTCAAAACAAAAGATTTTGTTCTTGAAAACACACTACCGAGTTTCAGTAAATATATTGGACTACCCTCCGAGGCGAATTGCTCTATAATTTTTCCGAACAGTCATGGGTCCGCCTCCGAGATGAACTGTTGACCACTCTCCAAGGCAATTCTTCGGAAAATCTTCCTTGAAATTCCTTTCACAACCGTTTTCATTTTTCTTTCAATTTCTTTCATGTCATGCACTCACACCTACCTTCTAGGGTGCCCCGGTGCATATGGAATGCATTATGCCATTTCCAAACAATTCATGCTAATATATTTTTCATGTATATATTAACAAAATTAATTTACATAATTCACATTATTCAATTCACAATAATAACATCAAAATTAGCTCACATGGGCTAATTAACAAGTCCAAGCAATTCATTTTGAATCACCCTAACACACAAAAATCACACAACCAATCACGTGAACAAAGGAAACCTCGTCAAGACTGCTCACGCTGGCCAAGTAGGATTTCTTCACTTGGTTCAAAGATTTTGAGATCGATAACACGGCCTTCCAGGCCTCAACAAATCCCCATCCATAAAATGGCTCTTAGCAAAAGAATAAACCAAGTAGGAAAAGATCCCTACTTCTTGGAGTTGTCGGAACTCCACAAAATTGGTGCCCACGCATAGCCCTTTGCCGAAGGTGAGAACAACTTTGCTTCGTCTAACGAACCGACTATCAATCGCCGGAAATCTAGAGATAAGTCACACTTTCTCTCAAAACCGGATCTCACCTCACCCGCCCCTTTTTCAATTTGGAGAAGAAGAAGACTATTTCTTCTTTTGTCTTATTCATTTAATTTTTTCACTAAATCCCCATTTTGTCCTTTAGTTTGGATTTTTGACACATGGCTTAATCTAAGTCATTCATCTCCATCATCTCACTAATCATGCAACATGTGTCACATGGGTACATGTAGTAGGTGACTTTTGTCACATCACATGTCTTTCACAAATCGTTTTACGGCACCCAACACCCGGTGCCTCGAAAAACGTGAAATTCGACCGCCCACCAAAGAAATTGGATGTGGTATTAGATTTCGCGAGACGATTCCAACAGGAAGTCCGTTTCATCATTTGAGATCTAGAAAATTCCCTATTTTTACCGAATTACCATTTTACCCTTTTTCAAAAAATTAGAATTTTCCCGGGTTTTACATGCTCCCCTCCCTAAAAGGAATTTCGCCCAAATTCCGCACAAATCACAACGACAACATGGCTATGCAATGTGCACTATGCCATATATGTAAACTAGTCATTTAAGCATTAAACGACTAAACCACATACCTTCATCCCTAAACAAGAAGGGATAGGTGGCTTGCATCGTGTCCTCACGCTCCCACATTGACTCCTCCACTCCACAGTGCCACCATAGCACCCTCACTAGCCTCACGGTCTTGTGTCGCAAAACCTGATCCCGGCTATCCATAATGCACACTGGTCCCTCCTCGAAGGTCTCATCTGTGTCAACCTCAATCTCTCCCCAATCCACTACATGAGCTGGATCTGGAGTATACCTCTGGAGCATGGAGACTTGAAATACCTCGTGGACACCTGACATGCTGGGCGGTAAAGCTAACCGGTAACCTACAATGCCTACCCTCTCAAGTATCTCGAAGGGCCCAATGAACCCTACGATAATTTCTCCGGGCCACGAACCCCACCCACTCCTCCTCTCTTAGGCATCATCTTCAAGAAGACTTGATCTCCAACCGAACTCCTAAGGTCGACGTCAGACATCAAGATAGCTCTTCTCATTTCGCTTCGAAGCCAGGAGAAGACGTTGTCAGATCGCTTCACCTTTCCTGAGGTGTTCTAATCGCATCAAGACCAAGATGGAGCTCTCTCCCACCTCGGTCCAACATATCGGTGATCCGGATGGCCTCCCATACAATGCCTCATATGGTGCCATCTGTATACTCGCCTGGTAACTGTTGTTGTAGGCAAATTCCACTAAGGGAAAATGCTCTTCCCAACTACCCTTATAATCCAAGACGATGTCAGAAGATGTCCTTTTAACACCCCAGATGGGAGTCCTCTCTGACTGACCATCCGCCTGTGGGTGGAAAGATGTACTCATGGTCAGCCGTGTGCCAATAGCCTTTTGGAAACTCTTCCAAAAGTGCGCCGTAAACCTCGGGTCTCTATCCGACACTATGGATACTTGTACTCCATGTAGCCGGACTATCTCTCAAATGTACAACCGGCGGAATTTCTCCAATGTGAAGGTCATCCGCACAACTAGAAAATGTGCCGACTTCGTGAGCCAGTCCACTATCACCCATACAAAGATCATCTCTCTACTTCTGTCTCAAGAACAAGTGGGGTCACAAATCCATCGTGACGACTCCCACCTCCACTCAACCACGGCCAATGGTCGGCAGCCTCACGGGCTTCTGCCTTCAGCCTTAACTTGTCGGCCACGTGAGACATCACAAACAAAGTCCCCTACGTGTCTCTTCATTCCTCTCCAGCACACGACGACCTAAAAATCCCGTACATCTTCTTGCCAAATTCGCCACAAAGAACGAGTAGTGGAACCCCGAGAATCTCCTCTCTCAACCCACAACCTGGGAACCACTACCCGCCCTTCTATAATCGAAGACTACCATCCGCATGGATGGTCCACTCTCTTCACCAGACTCTAATCGATTCGGTCCCCGATGGACACTGATCTCCGTGTCCCACCCCGAGACTCCGATCACTATGCTCACCGTAGTCGGTAGCTACTAAACTCCCCCAACGCACCCGAGCTCCGTCGTGACATCGCAGCCCAAACTGTCCCACAGTCTCGAGCATCCACCATTCCCTGGAAGCTACACTAGCTAATGCTCCCCATGACTTCCGACTGAGTGCATCAGCCACCACATTTGCCTTATTAGGATGGTAATGCAAAGTGAAGTCATAGTCCTCTAGGAACTCCATCCATCTGCGTTGCCTCATATCAGTCCCACAAGGTGAAAATATATCAGACTTTTATTGTCCGGAGTACACCCGATTGTTCGCCATATATTAATAGTGGCGCCTAAATCTTCAAGGCGAGGACTACTTCGCCGCTAACTCCATGTCGTGTGTGGGGTAATTCTGCTCATGATTCTTCAACTGACGGGAACCATAAGCTACTACTCTCTCTGACCGCATTAAAACATATCCCGCTCCACTCGAGGCATCAATACACTATGTACCCGTCCCCTGTCCGGACTATCAAGATAGAGCTGAAGTAAGCCTCCTCTTCAACTCCTGGAATGCCTTCTTACATCGATCATCCCAACCAACTTGGCTCTTCCGGTCAATCTCGCCATAAGTGCCGCGACCTGAGAAATCCGATGAATCTCCCTGTGAGTACCCAAACAATCCCAAGAAACCGGCAGATCTCGAAGACTCCACCCGACCTCCCCAACTCCATCACGGCCTCGACCTTCCCCGGTCCACCGACACGCCCGATGCCGACACCACATGTTCCAAAAATCTCACCCGCAGTTTTCTCAAACTGCGATTTACCAACTCATGAGGCTGATGATCTCTCAACAACTGTAAAACAATCCTCAAGTGATACTCATGCTCCCACTCTGACTGGGAGTAGATCAAAATGTCATCCACAAAGACCAGGACAAATTGATCCAAATAAGGTTCGAATACCCTATGCATGAGGTCCATGAATGCCGTTGGCGCATTCGTCAATTCAAAGGGCATCATTGTAAACTCAAAGTGCCCATAACTAGTCCTAAACTGCCTTTAGTGGATATTCCGTCTATCTAACCTCATTTGATGGTAACCAGCATAAAGTCTATCTTGGAGTAGACTCTCACGCCTCCTCTCAACCGATCAAGCAAATCATCAACTCAAAGAATGGTACCCGACTGACTCAGAACCCCGTCCAACTCCGTCGTAATCAATGCTCAAATCGAAGGGTCCTATCTTTCTTCTTTCGCAAATAAAACCTGAGCGCCCCATGGTGAAGTGCCTCTGGCCTTAATGAACCCCTTGTCTAGTAGCCCTTAGCCAGGTCTCACTCAACCGGTGCCATCCTAGCGCCGAGTCATAGAGATGGGCGATATCAGGTGTGACTCGACATCAAGTCTACAACCCTCCGTGCAGTGCACCTTGTGAAATTATCCTAAAAACATCTCATACTGTAGACTACTCGAGGTAGATTCAAGTTCAATCTCACTCGCCTTGTGGGTAAGGTTGCTAGCCACCCGCCAATCGGCCCATGACATCCGGACTCACATAATCGGTTCGGGGAAAAATATCATGCTTCATTCCACCAAATACAACACGAGTAATCGCCCCGCGCGGTAAAGCAGAACCTCCTACGCCACAATCGATGACGACTTATAAGCTTATCACCACCCATCCCTTGTGGGATGACGTCGAACTCGACATACGTCCATGACCCTCGCCATCAGGAGTAGAATCCCCGAGGTCTCTAACTCGCAACCATGACATATCATCCCTATCCTCACCCTAATCCCTAGGGGAGAACTCACATGTAAGGGCTCCTCCAAGACCTCAACCTTCACCCAACTCTATCACAACTGATGCAACAATGAATGAATGTGACGCACTAGAATCAAATAACACTCTTGCCCATGTTTAGATAGCAAAATGTACCTCAGAGGACTGGCCAGACGAATCGATTCAACCAGTGGTGGATGGCGTATGACACACTCGAACCCCGACGCCTCGCCTATGGGCCCGTCCTCCGCTCCTCGGCCCATAACCCGGGCTCCTCTGCCCGCGCTGGTGTAACTGAAGGTGCTCGTGCTCCTCGAACCGATACCGGGCTCCTCCGGGCCCGTACTAGGCCGTGGGAGGAACATACTGACCTCTCCCGTCCTACACCGGACGGGACCATCAGGTCCTCGAAACCCTCGATCCTGTCTCTAGGGGTAATCCCTCCTCATATGTCCTGGTCATGGCAAATGGCACATCATCCGCCCAACCTGACCGGCAACCTCGACCGTCTCTACCAATGACCGTGGCTCGAACTCCACGTGAACTAGAAGCCTCGTTTTTCCGAACTAGGAAGAAGACTAACTCTCCCTCCTTCAGGGTTACCAACACCTGATCCCTTGAAAGTGCCCGAGTATCCTCGATCTCTCTCTTATGGTCGTGGTCGTCTGGAACATGGAGTCCATGTCTTGCAGCGAAGTCCTACAATCCCGCCCGAATGGACAACTTAGCCCATTCTAATCTCCACTCACCATGTAGTCATCAAAGATATAACTAGTTAGCTTCGTGGAATCTAGCCACACACCTAGTCATTGTCATAGTCCCCTACTGCCTAGGAACTTTGAGCCTTCGCGTGACTAGAGTGTGCTGTCCCGAAAATACTTGTCACCAACAGCTCCAGAACTTTCACCCATATTATCGTCTCTAGGGTCTCAGAGGTCTTCGGCCATTCACCATACTGGGCCCACCTCAACAGAATGAAGCAACAACTTATTGCACGTAGGCACCCCATAGCCTCTAATACCTTCTCAACTCCAAAAGAGTCCAATGAAAACATCATCCATCTTCCCCCGTGAACACTATAATGATGTGCCTCACCTCCGAGGTTACCTCACCCCAGTTACTGCTGCACTAGCTCATAGTAATAGCAAGAATTAGTCCTGGCACTTCTCAAGAAAGGCCTCATATTATTGGTAGGCTTAATCAAAGACCTTGACAACTCCTTTACTTTCTCCGACAGCTATCTACACATGTCAAATGGAAAGTTAAGATTCAATGCAAGATTCTAAGGGTGTAAACACAACCCCGAAAATATATACGAAAAATTTTATACACTTATGTCCATGTATTCGTAGTAGCTGCAAGACAATAATTCCATATCTTAAATTATACAAGAACAAAATTTTATTTTATTTTATTTAATTATATTATATTTTATTTTGCTTTCTATTATTATTTTTTTGAACTGTGGAATAAGGCTCATGAATAAGGCTTCCAAACAAGGACTCAAACAAGTGTCCTGAGTAAACCGAGTTATGCACACCCAACGACCCCTGCTATATGACATCAAGGTCACAGCCGTGGCGATAAGAGTCGGGCGCCTATGTCGCGGTCGTGCTCAACATCGCACTCGCCCCTTGTTATGTCAAGCAGCAGACGCGCCCACCGGCACGCCGCAGGTCGTTAGTCATCGCACGCAGTCGCCCGCCACTGATACAAAAATCTGCATCACGCACACAGCCCTCGCTTGCCTCGCCCGCGCCATCGCGCACACGTCGCAGCCGTCGTAGATCGCGGGAGCGCTTGTCGCACCGCATTGTACCACGCGACAGACGTGGACCCAAAGGTCACCACTCCTCGTTCACACGAGCAGGCACCTTCTGTATCGCGACCCTCCGGCTCAGCCGCCGCGCACCACCGAATCGCGGTCATGGAGTGCCACCACTCGCTACCGCTTTCCTGTGCTTCATGTCACGATACAATCATCAGACATGACTCAGATCGAAAATGCGGTAGTATTCATTCCAACTCCCAGAACCTTTTTTTTTTCATTCATTTCTTTCCTTGTTCTAAGCACGATAAAAGAGTATATATATATATATATATATATATATATATATATATATATATATATATATTTTTTTTTTTTTTTTTCATGTCTTCGCAGGAACCAAAACATTTATTTATTTTTTCCCTGCTTTACACATCAAAACCTCAGAAAAAATTTTCTCAACATATTTTTTTTTTTCCATGTGCGAGTTCACTAAGCACACAAATCATACAAATATACACAAATACATAATCCAATCACACATCACATTTTATTCATCAAATGGCAAGATGTAGTTGGATCTAACCTCAGGTCCATCAAGTCCTAGGTAACGTATATCTAACTTTATTGATACTGGTTACATTTTAGTGATCCCATACATTGCTTCTAGGTATTTATAAACCTAAGCTCGGAGGTCAAGTTGTGATGCTCTGCACCTTGTAACATGGCCTGCCTAAGTCCCCAGCCCTAGGTATTCAGATACCTAAGTTTTCCCACACCCACCGAGCTCCTGCTGCAATCATTTACCTTAGCTCGATACTAAGCTGTATGCCTCTTCCGGGGTCCGCTGACCATCAACCCCGGAATATCCGCAGGTCTCATATCATAGATATGTACATGAGTAAACGCCATCACTCATACATCAATACTACAAATATATATCAACTATATAATAGTTCAAGAGTTATTACATTATTTCTAACTTTCAAAAACATATATCAAAATTTAGAATTTAATAATATGTTGCACAAATGAATATCAAAGCCACATTCCTGCTTTCTTCTGTAAAACGGGCCTCTAGTGAGCTGTCCTCCTGTACACTCCCAGACCCGAAATAATGATCCGACAGTGGTGAGCAAAGCCCGCGAGTGATAATTTCACGTAATACTCTCCCCACCTAAGTGTATATGTCATGGGCAACCTAATCAGCACTTCAAACTAAATACATGATCCTACTTTGAATGTCTAAGGCGCCCAATCCCAATCCCATGTCTCAGTCCCCACCGACTTCACATATGCCTAAGCCAAAGGACAAAATACAAACTAAAACAAAAGGTTTTTGTTCTTGGAAAACACACTACCAAGTTTCAAGAATATATTGACTACCCTCCGAGGCGACCGCTTCGATAATTTTTCCAATAAATTATGGTCCTTCTGAGGATGAACTATTTGACCATCAAGGCAATTCTTCTATAAAATCTTCCTTGAAATTCTTTCAAGAACTGTGTTTTCATTTTTCTTTCAATTTCTTTCATACATGCACCTCACACTCACCTTCTAGGTGCCCGGTGCATATGGAATGGAATATGCCATTTCCAAACAATTCATGCAATATATTTTTCATGTATATATTAACAAAATTAATTTACATAATTCACATTATTCAATTCACAACACAACATCAAAATTAGCTCATGGCTAATTAACAAGTCCAAGCAATTCATTTTGAATCACCCTAACACAAAAATCATTATTAACCAATCACGTGGAATGTGCTGAAACCTCGAGTCAAGACTGCTCACTACCAATAATAAGTAGGGATTTCTTCACTCGTCTAAAGATTTCGAGACCTACAATACGGGCCTTCCAAGCCTCAACAAATCCCCATCCATAAAATGGCTCTTAGCAAAAGAATAAATCAAGTAGGAAAAGATCCCTACCTCTTGGAGTTGTCGGAACTCCACAAAATCGGTGCCCACGCTGCAGCCCCTTGTCACAAGAGGAACAACTTTGCTTCTTCCTCCGACGAGAACCGACGGTCCGAACGTTGGGAAATCTAGAGATAAGTCACACTTTCTCTCTCTAAAAACTAGATCTCACCCTCACTGCCCCTTTTTTTCAATTTGGAGAAGAAGAAGACTATTCTTCTTTTTGTCTTGGCCCATTTAATCTTTTCACTAAATCCCCATTTTTTGTCCTTTAGTTTGATTGATACATTTACTTTCAATCTAAGCCATTCATCTCTATCATCTCATTGGCAATCATGCAACATGTGTCAGCATGGGTACATGTAGTAGGTGACTTTGCTCATCACATGTCTTTCATAGTGTCCATTTTACTTCCGCACCACACCCTGGCTCAAAACGTGAAATTCTCGACCGCCTCACCAAGAAATTCGACGTGGTGGCTAGATTTCGCGAGACTATTCCAACAATGAAGTCCGTTTCATCATTCGAGATCTATAAAAATTTTGGATTTTTACCGAAATTACCATTTTACCCTTTTTCAAAAAATTAGAATTTTCCCGCGTTTTACAGTTGTGTAAATCCTTCCATTTGTTCAAGATCTTTCAAGAAGGAAGAAGGAAAAAGGCTAGGGCTTATGCAAAAAGGGCTTAAGGTATGAACCTAAACCCTAGAAAGTTGTATTTGATGTTTGTTAGAAAACCCAATCCATCCATGGTTTTGCCTATGGTTGGTTTAGATGATATTAGATGTTATTGGGAGCGATTCCCATGAATTTTTTTTTTTGGGATTTTGAGGATTTTGGAGGAAATTGCAGCTGGAGGAACTGAAAAAATCAAGTAAATCGAGCCCTACACTCATAGTCAGGGAACCCATCGCCGCGACATAGACCTACCTGGGCTGATACCGTTTGAGAGGATGAGGTGCCAAAATGGCACTCCCCTCGGTACGCCCGTGGCGTAGATACCGCTCATAGCGAACAATTTGGATTTTTGTTTCCGAACACCTCTGTATTCGCATTAGCTGCACTCCATAGCTTCGTGGACCCTAATAAATTATTAACGGGTTCAACAAGGATAAAACTAAGTGAAAACGTATCGCACCTTGCCGAGGCGTTCATCTTTAGCGCACTTCTAGTGTCTTAACTCAAACAGCTTAATGAAGACTAATTGTCATTCACTAAGAATGTATAATAATTGTTTATCCACTAAGAGTGGCGTGAATTGTGCCATCGACTAGACTCGTGAGGATCACTCAACCTAGATCGATCTAAGGAAGGAAACGAGAGCCGATACTTAAGTTAGTTCTTTCTGACCTCTATTTCGATTCAAGTATTGTTAGTTCTTAGTTCACCGTAATCATATTCCATTTCAAGTGTTTTGGTAGTTTACCAAATAAATCTAAAATGAGTATATCTTTGAAATGATATTAAGGAAAGTGCATATGGATTTGAAAATGTGATATTTGGAAACGTTGACAATTAATCGCACGGAGCGATTAATTGAATCAGAACGAATCGGTCAATTCTTGACATCTTGAATTAAATCGATATACTGAACGACCAACATGGCGGGATGCACCAATCGGCATCCGTCATGAAGGCAAACCGAAATTGTTCAATGTCTCACATGACGGGATGCACCAATCGGCATTTGTCATGATGGTATATGGCATTGTTAAAATGTCCCACTCAAGTGATGCACCAACTCCGCATTCGCCATGATGGTATGTATGGAATTTTAAATGACCACATGGTGGGGTGCCTCAATAGGCATCCATCATGATGGGAGACAAATTGTTAAAATGTAAAGCACATCAATGACAAAAAAAGGACAAGATTCACCGAACTAACTGGTCATGAATGTGTGAATTGTATAGACAAAGTGAAAATAACAAACTTTGATGAGTGTAAATGGATTTCTAAACTAAATACATCCTCGGAGTATATGTTTGAATCATTATTGAGTTAAGTAAATTGAAACCATGTGAAAATGCATATTTTGACATGATCAATGATTTGTAAGAAAGCAGGAAATGAATAAGCATGAGTATTATTTGATATAAAAGGTATGGTTTTAAGATAAATGCATATCATGTTAAACTAAAATTTGAATAGAATCAGATACAACCACTAAGCATGAAAATGCTTAGCGTATAGTTTTTATCTATGCGCAGGTTTCGAGTAAACATGAAAGAAGGGAAGATCAAGAAACGCAAAGTCATAGAGAAAGTTGCGCCGTATAAGTATATTCCTCGTCATTTGCATATCATTTCTTTTGAACATGTGATATTTTACGAACAAAAGAGTTAATCTCTGAAATTGTGTTTGTATATCATTTTGTAAAGGCATGGTACGCCATTTTGTAAACATATTGTATAAAAGTAAATGTTTATGGGCCTACCATTTGAAACAACTTCCGCGTAATTGAAAACTCTAAAATGAAATGACATAAATAAAATGTTTTTGATAAGATAAATGAAAACGGTCGAAGTAAACAGGGCTCTAGTTCAGATCCGCCATTCGGGTCGAGCCGGGGATTCGGGTCGCGACACTTTAAAAAAAACAAATAAATAAAAAGTGAATAAAAAGAATTAAACGAGCATTCCGGAACTGGTTCAGACCCGCCAATCGGGTTGGACCAAGAAGGGGTGCTACATTGCTTTTGTTGCAAATTGTTCACAACTCAAAACAATAAAAAAAATTTAGCAAATGATGAATTGACTGATTGGAAGCATCTTAGTGAGAGACTCAAACAACATGAGAATAGTATTGAGCATATGACTAACATGAATACTTGGACTGAACTAAGAGTAAGATTAAAACATAATCAAACAATTGATAAAGATTTGCAAATAAGGAATTTCAGCGAGAAAGAACGTTGGAGACAAGTTTTAATAAGAATGTTTTGCTGAAATATCTGCTAAAATAATTTAGCGCTTTTGAGGATCCAATGAGAAAACACGATAGTAATGGTAATTTTTTGGGTTAATTGAAATGATTGCAGAATTTGATTTGATAATGCAAGATCATGTTAGACGTATCTAAAATCAAGAAATTCATTATCATTATCTTGGTCATAAAATTCAAAATGAGTTAATTTCTCTTTTGGCCTATAGTGTTAGAACTTCTATGATAAGGATCATCAAAGATGCAAAATATTTCTCAGTAATTCTTGATTGTGCCCTAGATGTGAGTCATCAAGAACAAATGACTCTAATATTACGATGTGTAAATATGTCTAGTAACAAAATAAAAATAGATGAGTACTTTTAGAGTTCTCAAGGTGATGATCCGATCGAGGCTTTAATGAATTATTAAGTGTAAGTAAGTCTTTTGATTTTAATGTTGATGATGTGAGGGGTCAAGGTTATGACAATGGTTATAATATGAAAGGAAAACACCAAGGGGTTCAAAAGAGATTGCTTGAAATAAATTCGATGGCTTTATATGTCACATGCTTGTCATATAATATAATCTTACTTCTTTTGATACGACACATTCTTGTGTTAAAGTTGTTTCATTTTTTGGAATTGTGCAATGCATATATTCATTATTTGCAAATTCTACTAAAAGATGGAAGGTTTTACTTGATAATGTTCTGGACTTAACTATGAAATCTTTTTGTAATACTCGGTGGGAAATTCAAATAAAAAGTGTTAAAGCTATTAGATTTCAACCATCTCAAATTAGGTTAGCTCATAATCAGACAAATCTTGTGATGATGCCAAGTCAAAAAGTGAAGCAGAAAGTTTGGCTAGTGCCCTTGAGAGTTTTGAGTTTTTACTTGGTATTGTTATTTGGTATGAAATTTTATTTGCTATTAACATGGTGAGTAAGAAGTTGCAATCTAAATCTATGTGCATTGATACTACAACAAAGGAATTGGAAGGTGTAATGTTATTTTTTGAAAAATATATAAATGAAAGGGTTTGAATCAAGTATGATTATTACTAAAGTCTTGCATTTGATATGAATATAAAGCCAATACTTTCGAAAAAAACGCTGTGTTTTTAGGAAACAATTTGATGAGAATAATCATGATGAAGAAATACAATCACTCGAGGAGTCCTTTAGAGTTACCTATTTTTGGTTGTTGTGGATATACAATTGCTTTGAAAGATAGATTTGAGTACTAAACATATTTGAAAATATTTTCTCGGACTTTATTTGATTCAAAAAAGTTGAAGTCGTTGGATGATAATAAATTAAGAGAATCTTGCACTAAATTTAATACCACTTTTTCTCATAATAATTTGTCGAATGTTGATGCAAATGACCTTTTTTCTTAAATGAAAGTGTTGCAAATGATTTTGGGTTGAACAAAGGCATCGCTACCACTAAATTCTGAATACAAAGACTCGCAAATTGTTATCCGTATGTTCAATTAAGCTACTAATCCTATTAACGATGTTGGTGACTGTAGCATCCGTCGAAAGAAATTTTTCAAAGTTAAAATTATTGAAATCCTACTTGAGATCGTCAATGTTAGAAAATATTGATGTTGACATTATTATAAATGATTTTGCATCTAGAAATGCTCGAAGACAATGTTTTTTATGAACATTTGTATGTTTAATCTAAAATTTGATGTTTTTATTTAGATTATAAAAATATGTTATTTGTTAATAAATAAAAACTACTCATTTACAAGAAATTTTTTTTTATTACATGTATACTTGAACTTTAATTATATACATTAGGGTCTCAAATTCTTAACTAAATGTAATTTGTATTAATTGAGTATACTTTATATATTTACATGTGAAAGTGTATTTCTTTAAAGGGAAAAGAGATGTGATCATAAAAATTTTCATTTTCTTCACTTTTCCATCATAATTTGTTGTACAGTAAATAGTATTTTTCTATGAATTGCAATGTAAGTTTTCCTTTGCCTTTTTCCCTCACATGCATTTATAGTCTTAATAAAAATAAAGCCAAAATGACCAAAGAGACCTAAAATAACATTGTTTTGTCCCAATGAATTAAATAAAACGAATATTGAAAAATTATATGGGTAAGGTATAAAGTTTTTTTTTTTGATATCGGGTAAGGCATAAAGTTAGAGCATGTTACTTGTTGTTATTAAAATTATTCAAGAAAAAATGTTTTGATTATAATAAGTGATCATATTTCGCAAGGCAGGCAATATTTTGTTATTAAAATATTTTCTATGCTATCCATTTTCTTAAGTGTTGTGTGATTTTTAGTTATTTTTAACCTGAAATCACCTTTACACATCTCTTTTCATATTTTTTTCTTTCTCAATTAAGTGATTATTCCACATAGATTTAAGTTTTCTTTTTTTTTTTTTTCAGGATTTGTGTCATGGCCTTGATGTCCATGTGATTGCCGCCAACTTCGTATAGTGGTTGTCGCCGCCTTTGTGCAAAGAGTGTGTCTTTCAAGTCATACGTATTCCCATTCACAATAATAATATAAATATATATACTCAACTATCAAATATATGCGCTTTCAAGGTTTATCTATTACGCTTATTAACCTAAATATCGCTCATCATTTATGGTTTTAGCGATTTTAATTATATATTTTTATTTCATATATTAGTTTGAATCAATAAAATTATTTTTTTCAAAAAATAGTGATCACATATAATATAGTTGATGATCTTCATATAATACTTTTGCGTCTAAAGTCAGAAATATGTAAATAAATGTAAAAAAAATGAATTATCCAGGAGGCCAATCGAGTGGTTGATGGCCTATCAAAGCATGGAGGAGAACAACAGCAGGGATACTTCTCAGAGTTGGACGAATCAAGCCGACATGATTTAGTTATAAAATATAATGGGATAGAATGGGTTTAATATGGCCCAGAATGTCAACTTACTGTTGCTCAGTGTTTCTGAGGGTAGAACCCTCTCTGTATCAAAAAAAAAAATTGTTATGATTCTTTCATTTATCTGATCTTCATTTCTTTATGCCATAAATTCAAATAACTTACTATTCCTTACCTTGGATTACTATATTAAGATGATGTTCCATTTATATACTTAAGATATTGGAGGAAACTAATATCAATTTATACATGTACTTACATGAAATAATTTCTCTTAAGAACTTTTTATTTGTTGCATAAGTACTATAAATTTGAGATCAACACTACTACAGGCAACTTTTGAAAATGTCAGTGGGTCATCTGGTTTAGCTTAATTAAAAAATCAATTTGCTAAGTCAGTAATAATTTAGTAATATTAATACTGATTATTTTCTTTTCTTATATATATATATATATATATATATATATATATATATATATATAATTTAATTAATAAAAAAGAATTATCATATAACAAGTGTCTCAACTTTTAGATTGTTTTAATTTTAGTTCAAACCGTTTTATTCAATCAACTGCCTGAACTCATAAATTTTTTTTGTTTAGTACAATACTTCGATTAAGGCAAGTCATATAAGATGATGAATCAACAAAAATTGGTTCACATGTAATAAGATGACAAGCCAAGTCATATAAAAATTATGAAATTATTTAAATGACAATGAATAAAATGAAATGACAATATTATCACTTTCTCATTTATACGAGGTAACTAACCCTAAACAGAGTATTATGGTTTTAACTATCTCTTTGTTGCAATAGAAAAATTTTATCTATTAGGAAATTGAGATAAAATAAAAATAATTGGAAAAATAAAAATAATTTATCTTTGTTTTTATTTAGAAACATTATTTGAAAATAGTTCGACAATGTTTTATAAAAATAAAGTTTACTTGGAAACGCCTAATAGGTATAGGGATCATTATCATTAAAGTGTTTAGCTTATTAAAAATAATTTTAATGTTGTTTTGTTATTAATTATTCATATATAATCTGGAGTGAAATTATGTTAAGGTGCACAAAGCACCAAAAGAATGAAAAGAAGTAACAAAGACCCTGAACCATTAAACATGTTTCATCTACTAATTTCTAATTTTAAAAACATTCACTTAAATAGTAAACTTTTTGATAGGTACATTTATTTCTCATTATAACCATCCCAAACAAAGATTCACACACATCTCCACCATATCTCTAAAGAAAATTCAGATGCATACAAATGGTCTTCCTCCTAATGGCCTTATCTCTAAAGAAAATTAAGATGCATACTAATGGCTTTCCTTATATAAACAAAATCTCATCACTTGCAAATGTATATTGGAACTGCAAGCTCATAATAGCCTTCAATTTTACTGATTTGATCCGCAAATTAAATCAACATAAACACCATGGGCCATAAGCTTTCAGAGAGAGATAGATAGATAGATAGATAGAGAGAGAGAGAGAGAGAGAGAGAGAGAGAGAGAAAGAGAGGAGAGGGAGAGATAGGATAGAGAGACAGAGAGAGAGAGGAGATACCAATGATAAGCTCCTCAACACATTCACTCAAGGAACATCCAATGCTGCAGTAGAAATGTTGATTAGAATGATCAGGCTCGATAAACACTTCGGCTTCAAACAATTGAAGGCACAAGCGAAGGGCTTCTATGGATTTCACTGCATGCAAAGAAGCATGGGCCTTAGCAAGTAATCAAGCTGGCACTTCCATGCCCTACAAACATCACCATCACAACCATCACCATTATGTCACTTTCCTCACCATCTCCATCTCTCATATTATTGTCTTCTTCTCTAAATCAACCCCATAGCCCAAGGGCACTGTTTATAGAGTATATGCCCTACAAAAGCATTTAACACACTATTAAGAGATAAAAACAATGTGATTAACTGTAATAGAAATCTGCAATGCACTATTTTTATTTTCCAAATTAAAGAAATTGTGTAGTGATTGATTATATGTATATTCAAAATACCATAAGATAAGATTAACTGTTTGCAATTTTGGTTAAGTTTCTAATGCATAACTTATTGCCATTAATCAACGCCTTAATTGAAGTTTCTAAATGAAGGATTATTTTATAGAGGAGTAAATGTGTGCATTAACTCTGAATCAAGCATGACTCGAAAACATATATATTTGAAGCATTTATGGTAGAAAATCAAATGTATTTTTTTTTGAAAATATGTTATTTCTTTCTTTTTCTAAATGTGCTCAATTAATTTCCGTATGATTTGTGGTTTGCTAATACATTTTTAGAAAAATTCGTGACTTTTTTTTTCTAAAAGTGCTCTATTAATTTCCATGTGATGTGTGGTTTGCTAATACATTTATTTCTTTTGAAGCATATCGTGACACTCTAAATCCCGAGGTCCCATTGACAACTCGTCAATCTGTGGAATTCATGGATTTCGGGTTACCTGATACCACATGGTTGTGTCCCATTTATCGAGATCCATATTTCCAAAAAAAATCGGGGAGAGTCTCCTTTGTTTGGAGAGCTTTACCCAACATACAACCTGTGTAACAGTAATCCATAAGAGTTTGGTTTCAATGACTTTATACGCACATATTAAAACCAATTGGTTTCTAATATCATGACCCGACACCACCTCAATACGTCCCTTTACCGAGACCCATTCATACATATTTAAATCAAAAATATGAAAATTAACAGTTAATGACAGTCCATAAGGGTTCGATCACGATTCTCTTACCGTAATTACATACCCGACTATTTATACAATAGTCCAAAATAATTTAATTAAAAGTTTTTTTACATAAAATACTTTTTACAAAAGTATTATAAAGGCCACATGGCGACCTTCTTCATAATCACGGCCTCGTCGGAGCACTATCTCCCTGTACACCCCCTGTACCCTGAAAGGGGGTCCCACAACGAGTGAGCAAAGTCCAGTAGTGATAATTTCCTACAAGGGCTACTCCCTACCTAAGTGCACATGCAATGGTCGCACAATCAAACACACATCCAAGTGCAACATACACATGTCTACCTCAATGTCTACATGCCCAATCTCATGCTCGAGTCCTTACCGAATTTCACATGTTCAGGTCATGTATGAAAATCGTTTCCAAAACAAAGATATTTGTTTTACTTGTGGACAACCCTCCGATACATATAGTGGACTTACTCCAATAAATAGTTTTATGGACAACCCTCCGAAATAACAGTGACATAATCTCGAGCAAATAATTTTGTGGACAACCCTCCAATACATATAATGGACTTACTCCGATAAATAGTTTTATGGACAACCCTCCGAAATAAATAGTGGACATACTCCGATAAATAATTTTGTGGACAACCCTCCGATACATATAGTGAACTTACTCCGATAAATAGTTGTGGACAACCCTCCGATACATATAGTGGACTTACTTCGATAAATAGTTTTATGAATAACCCTCCGAAATAAATAGTGGACATACTCCAATAAATAATTTTGTGGACAACCCTCCAATACATATAGTGGACTTACTCCGATAAATAGTTTTATGGACAACCCTCCAATTTTAAATTTATCAAATCCCGTGCGTTTATTTGGTTTTACCCAACCGTGAGTCTCGATTTTGGACGTTGTCCCATTTTCAAGCTCACGACGCATTCACCAAGAATGGTGAATAACAGTACTATGCACCCACACCCGACTCGACGCGACATGCGACCGCAGCAGCACGCCAGCACGCAATCAGCGCTAATACATTTTCCCTCATGTTACATGTATATATGAGTGCTAGCATAAACATCAATACACCATGACAATTATAATTTTTACATATAATTTACATCCATGCAATTCATGTTAATACATCAATTAGCATGCATCAACATAATTCTCACACACTGCATGTTATTCATAAAAATCGTAACACACAACAAGGTCACAATTTTGGACCCACATAAACAGGGCACCTCTTGGTCCCTCCACGGTTCATCACCAAATTACTGTGATATCAAGACACACCACAAAACCGGAAGACATCGCCCCGGATTAAAAACCAAACCCGAACTCACCAAACTCCGTCCAAAATGGGGCCATGAAATTTCATCTTTTGACTGCTGAAAACACTCGAAAAATTCAGCCAGACTCCCAAAACAAATCGAAATTCAACCCCGATCGTCTAAAACATTCCAAAACACTCCTAAAAATTCCTACACTCAATTCAAAAAATTGGGAACTGAAATTTACGGCATTTCACGGCCTTTAAGCCAACCCCAAGCCATTAAATGGGCTTTAGGCTAAAATTAACACAAGTAGGAAAATTCTCTACCTCATGGAGTTTGACGAAACTTCACATTTGTGTCCACTAGGCCTCGTCACAGATCAACTTTGCGGCCTTCTTCTCCGATGAAAGCCTACGATCTAATTTCCATAAATTTGAGAAAGAAACAATATATCAAAATAAAATCTCTCACTCTCTTATACGCCTTCCCTCTCACCGTTTTTTTACTTTTCTTTTGTTTTATTCCTTTTTATCCTTTTTTTATTATTATTCTTTTTCTTTTTTCTTAATTTTTTATTATCTTTATTGCATCATCAATCATGTAATTAATTGTGAGCCACACATTCATGCATTACATGGCTCTCTTGCCATGTGTCACTCTCTTAGGATGTCATGTGGCATCCGACATCATGTCTCGAAACCGCTAAGAATTCGTCTGGCCCTTGGCACTAATGCAAATTCGACAAGCAGAGCTGGGGATTGCAGACGATTTCAACGGAAGTCCGCTTTCATTATCCGAGATCTAGAAAATTCTGTTTTTCATGGAAATTACTTTTACTCCTTTTTCGAAAATTCGGATTTTCTGGGTTTTCATACATATCAATGTTTTTCCTCTTCTTCCTTCTTTTCCTTGCTTTGAAAATTCTGAAAGTAAAGTACAACTTTAATTTGTTAAACCTAATTTTATGTTTATATTTTACTTATAATATGACAATAATAAAACAATATGTCATTTACTTTCTGGTTCTTATAGTAGTGCAATTATGCGAAATTAATAATTTAGAATATGCTTAATTTTTTAGAATATGCCTATTGACATTGATATTAACAATTAATATTAACATCATATATCTACCATAAGACTGTTGGGAATCAAGGGCAGATTCAGCAAGGGAAGGGAATCAATGCCCCCAACTAACATGTATGATTGTATAAGTATTTAACCGTTGATTTGACTCGCAAAACTGTATAGATTTTGCCCGCAAATATAAATTTGGAAAAGGAAATAGAGCATGAAACCGTAAGCTCTCAAACAGTGGGAGGAGACGGGGGCTCTGAAGGGATGATCTTGCCGTCCCTGGTTAATGTGGCTTTGCAATTATAATATGATTATAAAAACGTTTTTTTTTTTCTTTGAAGGGATGATCTTATAAAACGTTATTTTGATAAATAAGTAAAAAAATCAATTAAGTTTGAATTAGTGTTATAGTGTAAGTATATTTATATTATAAGTATAATATTTTAGAACAGATGATAACTACTATATATATATATATATATATATATATACTGATTTTCTTTTAATTACATAATCTTCTTTAATATCATAAAGTTTTTATCTCAATTTTAAGATATGTTGATCCTATTTGTTGAATTTGAAAAGAGATAAATTTAATGCTCCGGGTTAACAATACAATTGATAGAAGCACAAAATAAAAAATGTTAAAAGCTTTAAAGGATGACACATCATCCAAATTCAGTAAAAAACTCACGAACAAGATGATGACCGTTGGATTGAACTTTTCATCCGAAACTCAAACACAAAACTCACGAAAAACTAATCGTCGATTAACACAATTGTCACAACAAGTCGCGACGTAACACACCGCAATGTGTCGTTGACAAAACACTCGCAATAAATTGCGACAAGAACATGAAGAAAAACCAAATGAACAACAAAGGCAAACCTTGATCGATGTGGAAGAAACCACTTTATTGGAAAATAAAACTCAAATATGGGGAAGACAACGATGGAAGGGTAATTTCAAACCAAGAATGACAAAAAAAAAATCACTCCTCTTTAGTGAATAAGGACCTAAAAGGGAGAACATAGGGAGAATGGCTTGGGTTTCCAAAGAGAAGTTGTCACTAAGAAATTGATTTAATAGTCATGTCGTATTGGTCAAATTCCTCTCTATATCAAATAAAACCAAATTTATAGAGGTGATGGCGTTTAAATCCTTCTCAATCATAGTTATTCAATAAAAACTAAGAAAATGAAAATTTAGAACAAAAAATCACAAAAATATAAAGAATCACGCTTTGAAACTTTCTAAAATCTCAACCCTCCCCCACAAGTTGGTGCATAGATGTTGCATTTGCCCAACTTGCTTAAAAAAGATGAGTATGTTCAATAGGAGACTACTTGAGTGAGAATGTCGGCTAGTTGATATTTTGACTTAATTTTAAGCAAATCCACAATCTTTAAATCTAACTTCTCCTTGATAAAAAAAAATATTTCCACCTTGACATGTTTTGTACGATCATGCTATAGTAGATTATGACCAATGTCAAATGCTACTTTATTGTCACAAAAAATTGGATTGGTTGGATTTTACAAGTAACCTAAATCCTATAAGAGGAGTCTTGGCCATAATGCCTCACAAAGTCCTATGCCATGCTTCTAAATTCCACTTCTTCTCTTGAGTGAGCAACGACATTTTGTTTCTTACTTTTCCATGTCACAAGATTACCTTCTACAAAGGTAAAGTAACCATAGTAGATCTCTCCTATCATCTAAATAAGACCGGCCTAATCTCAAGATCGCAGATAATTTTTATACTATGGTGATCAATTGTTGTTCGTGAACATGATTCCTTTCCTAGGTGCACCTTATAAAAACCTCAAAATGTGAATGATTGGATTCATGTGTTGTTCTCTAGGATTATGCATATACTGAGTGACTACTCTTAAAGCATGTGCAAGATCTGGCCTTATATGAGCTAAATACATCCATCTCCCCATAAGTCTCTAATACCTTCGTTTATCAAAAGGTATTTGATCAGGTTCAAGTCATAATTTCATACCTTCTTCTATTGGTGTATTGATAGGTAGACATCACGACATTCCAGCTTATAAAGATCTAAGACGTATTTTCTTTTGAGATAGACAAAATCGAACTTTACCAAGAAACTTCAATCCCAAAAGGGAAATATTTTAGAGAACCCAACCTTCATTTAAAACTCTATAGAAAATAATTTTGTAGATCTTTCTTCTTTTCTCAAGTTACTCTAGTAACCACCATGTCATCCATATACAATGAGTGTTGTGATCTTATCATGATGCTTATTTAGGAACAACATGTGATCTTAATTGCTTTGATGGTAACCGAAGGCTCTCAATGACTTTGTAAATCTCCCAAACCATGCTCTTGGTGATTGCTTCAATCCAAATAATGACTTCTTCAATTTGAGCACTTTGTTACTTTGCTTTTCCGACACTAAGCATCTTGATGGGAGATCCATATATGCTTCTTCAAATAGCCCGTCATGTAGAAATGCATTTTTTACATCAAATTGTTGCAATGGCCAATGATTACTACCAAAATAGTGTTATTTTACACCCTTATTAATACAGGTTTTGAGCACTTTTTGTGCAATAGTCGTCCTAATTAACCCCAATTGGCATGTTGAGGACCTAGCAAGGTTACTAATCAAATTTTTTTTGTTTTTGCAGGCTATTTATACCATAGATAGGGATTCAGCTCTAGCACGGAGAATTCAAGTTGAATTCAGAGCTGCAGTTTAGAAACCAGAAGAAGAGAGGAGTAGAAAAAGCAAAAGAAGAGAGCCCTGCGAAATCTTGCAGGGCTACGAAAATTTCACAGCCACTGCGAATTTGACATTTCCTGCACCACTGTTCATGATGCTTTGACTTTTTTACTTCCTTTGTCACCTTTTTGGTTTTCTTCCCATTTTGCCCCCCTGTAATAGCTTTTTCTTTTGGTTTTTTTTGGTATTTTGTATTAGGGGTTGGCTATAAAAGCCCCCAGGCTAGACACTATAAAGAGATCTTCTTCATTAATAAAAGTTTTTAGGCGGGAAGCTTTTAGCTCTTCCCGCTCTTTCTTATTTTCTCTCATTTTCTCTCACTTTCTCACTAGCCAAACACTCTTCGAGGATGACAACTCGGTGGATGAGTGGCTAGAAACCTTCCTTGGAAGAGGTCATGAATGCAAGCAAGATCTTAAGGCAACTGGAGGTTTTCATGGTTTTCACGCAGGTACTCACTGGCAGTTTTTTGTTTCCTTTGAACTCATGGTTTAGATCCCTTAGATTCTCCTTGAATGATCCATATTTGATAATCTTTTAGGGTTCAGTGGATACTTATTGCTAGATCCATTGAGATTCATTAGTTATCATCACTAGTCATTGAAGGAGTCAAGGAGACTTGTTTTTCAATCGTATGAAACCACCGATGTTCTGCGGAGTACCATTTCCAAAGGATGTATGCTTTCAGTCAATTTTTATAGCTAAACGAAGAATCGGTTTGGGAGATGACTATAGGTCATCCTCCCCCAACTCGAGGAATAGGGCCCGAGGACCCCTCAATTCCCTTTAGAGCTCAAATCCAATAGCCTGATACTTCAAGGAGTTTTCTTTTATATTTTTCTCCAATTTATTTCCAGTTTTCAACCATTACACCCTCTGTTTTTACAAAATCCCTGAATCCAAACGAAATTCACCATTTTGGAATTAATTGCAAGTCATTTACATGAAGAAACCCATCCCCGTGTTCGACTCAGAGCACTATACCGCAGTGAGCCATGCCACGGCAAAAGAGGGAGGAATTAGGTTTATAAATTTTGCTGCTGATTCCTATTACCTACCATACACAAATCAAATGGCACTACTGCTGTGGACGGTGCCTAAGCGCAATGTGACAACATATAACACTTCTGTGATCCTCATCACAAGATCTGGGTGAATTTACTTTATTTTTCCGCTTAGCATTTTTCTATCGCTTGTTAATTTTGTTTCACCGTTTATTTTAGCTAACATTACCCCTTCTAGGTAGAATTGTTTTCTTTTTTTTCTCGCTAGTATTGCCTGTTTTCCAACAGAGTGCATGTTACGCCTGGTATGAATTCCTGAGGCATGTTAGTCAAGGTCAGTCTCCCACAGAAACCAGAAGCTATAGTGATCTCAAACATGAACCAAACGGAACCTCCTCCTAAAGAACAGCAGAGTCAGCAACCCGTGGAGAGAAATCAAAATGCATATAGAAACCCTCCATGGATGAGTTCGCCCTCATGTATCGTGCCTCCAACAAATGCACCATATGGAAATGCTTACAAGCCTAGTTGGGGGAACCACCTAAATCTCTCATGGGGACCAAAACCTCCACAATATGCACCTCCCCGCACATTCACAAGCGTTCTTCATCTCAGCTTTCAACCACCACAAATAAACTTTCCAGGAACAAGCCATTCTGAACCTTAGCAAGCTGGTGGGTGACTTTGTGGAAAAGCAGAAGGCAGTCGATGTGCAATTGACTCAATGTGTAGAAGAGCATAAAGCAGTGAATGTCTAGGCTAACCAGAGAATCAACACTATGGAAAGCACTTTGAACAAGAAGATTGGAGAACCTGAACTGAATTGATCAAAATTTGATAACCCGCGCATTTCATTTCAAGGCTCATCAATCAGCAGAATGTTCACCAAGAGGAAGAGAATTCAGAGAAAGAGTGCCTAATTAACACCATGGTGGAGGAGCATTGTCAACAGCAGTTACAAGAAGGGCTGATAGAGAATTTTGCTGAATATTCTAAAGGGTTATCTAAATCCTCATACATCGGGTGTCGTTTGTTCATTCATGAGAAAAGCAGAAAGAAGCACCTCCTTTACCGACTCGGGAAGGCAAAGGGAAAAGAAATAGGAAGAGCCCCAAAAGCTTAATCTTTTTAAACCACACTTCCATAAAATTGATCTAAGTACACGCCTGCCACCAACAACCCATTGCCAACAACACCCTTCTCCCCGACCCGGGCCACATCCTACCTACACCGCAAAGACATTCAACACCCGAAATGCACACTAAAGGCCATCCCATCCGCACCACCTAAGAATACTTTAGAAGTTAGCGGCTCATGTTCAAACTTTCGCCACTACATCACGTACATTGGCAACGCTTCATACGCATGGCACTGACGGGCCGATAACAAAACCATCTTGTTCAGATTCGAGCACCTAGACCTCAGTAATTACACCTCACCCACCCCGCCTCCTATGTTCCAAAGGCTTCGAGAAACCGGCTCGGGGACTCCGCCCCCACCTTTTGTTTTGATTTTTTTTGGGTATTATTTTAGTTAATTTTTATTTTTATTTATTTGGTTTTTCTCTTTAGATTTCCTCTAATTTTAATTTAATTTTTACTTTTAGCTCGCTTTTAATTTTCCCCCGCATTTTTAAATTTTTCCTAACTTATTT